>JAPEBW010001419.1:0-24582 GCA_027405785.1 Ophiocordyceps robertsii | reverse complement strand
GCTAGATAGTAGCTTTATAGTTATAAAGGTAAGGATCGGCGCTTAAATAGTAAAACGCTTAGCGGCTAATATATTACTTAGCTAAGACTTTTTAGTTCCTTATTAAAAAGACCTTATTAACTTTATATTAGTCTTATAAATCGGGGTATATAAAGGGATTAAAGCCGAAGTTAAGATAGTTTAGCTAGGACTAGTAATATATAAATAAGTAATTTACTTAATTATTAAAACGATTTTAGCTAGTTTTAGCTACGCTTTACTTATATAAGTTTAAGCGCCGCTTTTAAGGTATAATATAATATTTTTTCTTAACGACCTTAAGCTTGCTTAGATAATAATATTAAATTATAAAAGCTTTATAGCGATAAACTACTTTAAGGAACTATTAGTGCTCCGTATAGCTAAAAGGTAAGGATAATTACGGACCTTAATAAGTAGTTTTAGCTATATAAAGAGGTCGACGATACTATTCCCTTAGTAAAAGCCCTTATAAAAAATCTAAATAGAATAAACCTTATTAAAGACTTTTTATAAAAAGATCTTATAGTAAACTATAAGCTTTAAATTTGCTAAACTAAGAACTTACTTTATCTTATAACCGTTAAAGACGTCCGGATTTACGCTAAAGACTTAAAATATATATTAAAAGTCTAAGATATCTTTTAATCGTTTCCTTACTTTTAAAAGGATAAGGGAGTAGTATATATAAATAAATCTAAATATATACGTATTTCTTTAGTAAAAGAATAGTAATACTAATAAGTTATATTAAGATTATACCTATTAAGCGATAAGGATAAGAAGGTAGTAAATATAATATTTAGCTAGCTAACTATATAAGGCCGATTAAAATAAGTTTATAAGCTAACTCTATTTATAGCGCTAGTATTTATAATATAGAAGATAGTAAATAAAAAGGAAAAAGGATAAGTAGTTATAAACTTATAAGGGATTAATGCTATTATTACCTTAAACGCTAACTTAATGCCCCTTTAAAGCGATATAATTAAACGCCTTTAAAAAAAGAGGTTTATTAATACGGTAAACGTATAATCGCTTTTTTATTACTTCTTAGTTTATTAAGACTATTAAAGAGGTTTATTATTATAAGCTATTATAGGCTAAAAAGATTATTAATAATACTTATAAGCTTTAAGAACTCCTTAGTATACGTTTAAAGGTTTATTAATAACGTCCTTTATAAATACTAAGAATACGCGGCGGCCTATATTAACGATATTATTATCTACTTTAATATAGCTAAAGAATACTTTTAATATTTAAAGGCTATATTCCGCGCTTTTTATAACTATTATATTACCTTATCTAAACTAAAGTCCTTCTTAGCATACCTATCTATATAGCTCCTTAGATTTAAGGTAGACGCTATTAGCTTAATAAATATAAATAAACGCGTATAAGCTTTAAAGGATATCGCATTTTTAAAGAACTTTTAATAGCTTAAGAAATAGATTAGCCTTAATATATAGCTATGCTATACGGTCTTATATTTTGCTAAGGAAGTAAAAGTTTTATAAAAATAAAAAACTAAGCTACTTTAAGTAAGATAAGAAGAAGGAGTCCCTTTAAGGGGCTAAGGATAGGCTTAATATACGGCGAAAGCCGCTTTTTAGCTTACTTTAAAAAAGAAAGAGGCCTTCGCAATTTTAACTAAAAACCTTAATAAGCTTTAAACGATTTATTACTTTAACCCCGCTTAATAACTATTTATTAAGATTAATATATCCTAAGAATATAAAGTAGCGGCTATAGCTTTTTACTTAAAAGAAGGCATAAAATAAGATAAAAAGACGTTACTAGCCCGGACTAAGGTCTAGCTAATTATTTACTTAAGCCGCGTCTTTTAAGGCAAAGAACCTTAATACTAGTTTATAAAACTTAAAGTAGCTAGTTTAGTATAGGCAGTTTATAAGTTATATACTATAGTACTATCTATAAAAACGTTATAAGTCGTAATCTTTACTAACTATATAAGCACTTATAAAATCGTATACTAGAAATCCTTATTTTTTATTAATATAAAATTTTACGATAAACTAGTCTTCGCATCTTAATACTTAAGCTAATTCCCGCTTAAGGTATACTATATCTTAAGCGTTAAAAACGTTATACCGGACGCTCTCTTACGTTTACTATATTAAGATAATAAGCTAGTATCTCTAAACTAAAAAGGGGAATTAAAACGTATTTAAGAAGATAAGATAACGGACTACGTATTCCTTTATATAGAAGTATTAATCGAATTACTACTCCGCTAAAAAATAATCGATAGATATATAAAGGATATATAGTAAGTAAAAATTATAGCGTAGCTTAGTAATAAAGATAGTATCCTTAAACTCTTATTCCTTTAGTTATAAGGGTTACTATACTTTATAGAGAATAATAAACGCTAAAGACTATATATTCTTAAGACATATACTAAAGAGATTATTAAAGACGCTTACGCTAAATATTTTTATACCGGCCGGACTTATATATAGTAAGGTTTATTTAAGAGCTTCTTAATCTTATATCTTAGTAAATATATAAACGAGGTTATAAACGGCTATAATACTTACTATTATAACTAAACTAACTAAAGTAAGACGCTAAAGTAGCTTAACTTAATCTAAAGCCCGCTAGTTTTATATTATATAATAGTAATAGACTTTATTACTAGGCTTTTAGTAGTTTAAGCTAAATAATCCTTATAAAAAGATCTTATAAAGAACTTTTTTAATACCTTACTAACTATAACTAATAAATTCTTAAAAGTATATCTCTTTATCTTAAGTAATAACTAGTTTATAGTAAAAGATTAAATATAAGCGTTATATACTAAGCTACTTTATATTAACTAAGATATAAAGTTTACCTTAGTATTTTAGCGGACCTTATAGTAAGCTTTTAAATCGAAGCCTTTTATATTTACCGCTTAGCACCTTTAAACTAACAGCTTATTAAAAAGGCGAAACTAAACTATAAAAATCGCGCTATAATTCTTTACTACTATTATCTTAGACTTATACTAAACTAATATGCTAATCGCCTTTTAGTTTAGCCTTAATAATTCCTTTTCCTTAGTAATTAACACGGCTTTTAATAAGCTTATTATAAGGATAAAAATAGATAATAGCTTTTAGTTCTTTAATAACTACTTATACCTACAAAACTAAGAGGTCTTATAAAAAGAAGCTAAGTTAGCTATTACTTATACTTAAGCCGCTATAAAGGATAAATACGATAAGAAATACCGCCTATTAAAATTTAAGCCTAGCGATTAAGTTTAGTTATAGCTTAATAAAAGCTATTATATTATAAATAATAAACTAGCAAAGCTTTAAAAAAGACGCACTAGGCCGTTTAAAGTTACTATTAAAGTAAGATAGCTTATATACTAACTAAATATAAAAAGGTCTTTTAATATTTATTTAGTCGTTTTAATAGTATAATTACGCTTAATAGATAAGCTAGCTATATACTTAAGCTTAGTTTTAGATAAAAGGATACCTTACTTAAATAAGTAAGAAGTAAAAAAATCTATAAAGCTATATAATAAAAAGAAAGTAGCGGAAAGCTAAGGAAGGAGTTTTTCGTAGCTTAAAAAAGCTAGTTAAGTAGCTATAACTTATAAGTTAACGAAAAAGCGGTCTTCTCGCTAAAGATCGTAAAAGCCTTTGAAAAAGTATAAAAAGAGTTTACTACTTAAGTAGTTTAGATAAAAGTATAACGCGCGGCCTTTATAACTTAATATAAAACTTTTTAATTAAATAAATTAAGTAGTTAAGCCTAAGTATAAGACTTAAACGCTACTATAAGTTATAAGAAACTGAAACTTACTATACTTAAGGTAATTAGTTATTTTAATAATAATATACCGCTATTTACCTTAAGTAATAAGGCCTTTTTAGCTTTATAGTATACCTATTTAAATTCTTTCCGCCGCTTACCCTTTCTCCTTTCCTTTTTTCCTTTTATTATTATATTTCCCTTAACCGCTAGCTATAGCCTACTAAACCTTACTTACTTTTATATATATAACTTTCTTTACTTTAAGCCTATAATCTTTATACTTTTATTTTAAGTCTTTTTATTATTTAACGTTTTTTATAGCTAAGACTAGCTATTTTATAATTACTTTTTTAGCCCGCTCTTTTATAAGCCTTTCTATCTTTAATATAAAGAATATAAGCGAGCGCTTAAGCTCTATTAAAATAAAGCGGCTATCCTTTATAGCTTTAAGTCCTTTAACGAGAGTTAAAACCTTTAAGTTTAAGCTTCTATATAAACCTACGCCGCCTTTTATAGCCGCGCTTAAGCTAACGGATTTAACTTCAACTATAATATAATAAGGGATAGCTTATATTACCCTCTTTAAATACTTAACTTAAACGACTCGCCTCTTAGCTTTATACTATAATATAGTTTAAATAGCCGGTTTTATAGTAACTTAGCTATACCTCTTACTTAGCTCTTAGTATTTAAAAGCCCCCGCCGCTTATATATTTTTTAAGGTAAAGCCGGAAATCCTTATTAGCGGAATAACTAGCTAATACTTAACGCTTTTAAGTTAGCTAACCTTGTTATAATCTTAAGATCTATATAGCCGCTATAGTTAGCGGAAAGCCGCTTTAGCTAAATAACTAAAATAACGTCTACGCTATCCTTAACTACGTATTTAAGGCCTAGCTTAATTAGTTTATAGCTAGGTTTATAGCGGCGTCTTAAGCTATTATAGCTAAAACCCTATCTTGCTTTATATATAGTCTAGCCCGCGTTATAAAATCCCCCTCTTAGCCTATAACTACTATAAGCTTTAAAGACCTATTTAGTCCTACTTAGTAAACGCTTTTTTTACCCGCTACTACGCTTAGCCTAGCTATATAAAGGTATATAAGCGCCTTATTATAGTTTATCCGCCGTCTCTCTTTAACTAAAAGAGATAGTAATAACTAGCCTTATAATATATTTCGCCGCCCGATTTTATAAAAGCCGCTAGTAGTAACTAATATAATCCTTAATAAGCCTAGCTTTATAAGCTTATACTTTATCGATAAGATTATAATAATTAAGAGTTTTTACTTAGTTATAAACTATACTAAGTTTTACTTATAAGCTTATAAAGAGTCTAAACGCAACTTAACTTTAACTTAAGTAATAAAATTCTTAAGCTTCGATATTCGCTTTATTAACTATATAAACTACGTGTTTTATATTCTTACCTTTAAGACCTTCTTTATAAAAAGGTTTTTTAAGATAAGTATTACTATTTATATAAAAAAACTTCTTCGCGAACTAAACACTTACTTATAGCGGGTGCGTATCGCATTTAAAACTTTTACTAATAATAGGAATTAATTTAGCGGTATTAGTTACCCCCCTTAAGACGATATTATAGTATAGCTAGGGGATATAGGGGCAAGGGGGTAGTCCGCCTTACACCGGTATTAACTATAGCGCTTAGTATAACGAAACGCCCTTAAGCTTTACGCACTTAAATAAAGAGCCGAATATACCCCGATAAGATAATAACGCGTAGCCTAGCCGGACTATATATAATACTAATAAAAGGAAGGCCTATAATAAAATCGCGGGCATAGTCTTATATACGTAGTTTAACTAAGTATAAGTAGTAATTAAAACCCTTCTCCGCTTTAAGAAGCGCGCTAAAAGCGCGCTAATTATAATATAGGCTAACCTTAAGCTTCGTAAGGCTATTTAAAGCGCGATAAAGGAAGCTATATATAAAAAACTAAGATAAGGCCGAGCTTAAGGCCCGGGGAAAAAGCTTAAAAGGACTTAAGTAATAGTAATAGCGGGCCTTAAAGGGCCGGTATAGTACGATGCGAAGATAAAGCCGGTCCCGCCTTAATATAAATATAAGCTAGTAATAGTCCCGATAAGAGCGACGCTAAATATCCTAAACCGCGAGCTAAAAGATATAGTTAAAGCAATTAACGCGGCGCTTAATATCTCTTCCGCTATAATAGCGAGACGCCTCTTAAGCGGGGATATCGCGATAACGTTTAATATAGTAATATAACTTTATTAGTAGAACTAAGACTAAGTAAGGAGCGTCTTTAGGCCGGAGGTAGCGATAGCGCGTAAGGCTTATATAGTAATTGCGAAGAATATCCCGGTAAAGGTCTTTAAGACGGATAAGGCGCTTTTAATTAAGGAGATTGCTAATATTAATAAAATAAAAGTTATATAAGCGTAAGTAATATGCCTTTAAACTAAGACCTTAACGGCTATAACCCTTATTATTAGTATAAGTAGCTTAGCGGAGGCTAATAAGCTATATAATATAAGCTTATTCTTAAAGGCTTAGATATTCCGATATAAGCTATATAATAAGTCGGTTAAACTTACTTAGTGCTATAACTACTATAAATATAAGTATATCACTAAACGTTATACCTTAATATAGCTTTATGCTTATTATAGGGGGACCTCTTATATAAGCGGTAAGGATAAGTACTATATAAAGAAGGGCAAAATCCCTTATAACTACGTATCTTATAGCGGGCAGCACTTAGTATAGTCTTATACCTATCTTATAGCGGTAAAAGCCTAGGATAAAGTAAGGGACTATTACTTAAACCGCCCGCAATGCTTTACTAGCACTTATAGCTAGCCGGACTTTTAAATCCCCCTTCTCTTTATAAAGGACTAAGGGCTTACTTCGTTATAAGCGCGGAAACGCCTTAAGCGGCTAAGAAAGAACGGGCAAACGCTATTAGCACCGCCGGCTAAGGTATAAGTAATAAGCACTAACTTAAGTAATATTAAACGATATATAAAGCAATAAAGCGCGTCGCTCCTAACTTAAGCTATTACTTTATCCTAAACGACGAACTTTACCTTAACCCCTCGCGTATAAAATTAAAGGTCCTTTATTAAAATATATAAAAGAGATATAAGCTAGCACGACTAGCTCTTAGCTACCGCGCTAAGTATAACGTAATAGCGCTTTAAGAAATAAAGAAAATACGGGGCTTAAAGGCCTTATCTTTAAGGGGCGCACTATACCTACTAGTCTATAAGGAGGGCCGCAACGTAATATATATTTATAAGAGGCATAATATAAGGATGTAGATACTACGGACCGGATATAACTAAAAGGAGATAACCTTTAGTAACGGTATAAGGCTAAGGTCCTTATACTCGCTACGAAAGGGGATTTAGATAAGCTTAGCTAAGGCCTTAAGAGAGGTTAATAGCTAAGGCTTACTAGTCTTAGTAAGGGACTTTAATATCTATTACCCGCTATAAAACGCTTATAACCGGACTTTTAATAAGGTAAAATAGTTTATTAAGGAGGCCGCGTAGCTTTAGCTTAAACTAGCTATACTAAGGAGGGAATATATACGTTTCTTTTATAAGTATAAAGATAGTATAATTAACCTTATATAAGTTATAATAAAAACGGCCGCATAGTTTATTAGCTTAGACTTAGACCTTATAAGGTCTAACTATATCCTATAAGTAGTTTCGTTTAAGATAGGTTTTAAGCTAAAGGAGGTATTAATAACGCTAAGGTAAAAGGAGGCGGAAAAGAAAAGGGTTAAAGCAGAAACCTTATCTTAGCTTAAGTTATAATAGCCTACGCTTTATAGCTTATAAGAGATCAATATAGAAATAAATAGCTTATATAACGATCTCAATAAAATTGCCCGCGCGATAGTCTTATATTAAAAGCAAGCGATCTTAAGGGGCAACGTATAGTTTACCTTAAAGGCAGCTTAAGCTACCTAAGCTGCGAAAAGGGCTTAAAAATACTATAAGGGATATAAGACTTAAGTAAACTAAGAAGCGCTATAAAAAGCGGCTATAGCTTAAAAGTAAGCCGTGCGCGATACGAGATAAGAATACTAAAAAGACTTTCTTAAAGAGATTAGCGTTAATAATACTAAGCTATAAAACGTTAAACGGTAAGCGCGTCTACGTAGTAAGCTACCTTTAAACCTAGCGTACTTCTTACTATTAACCGGTAAGGGCTATAAATACTAACTAACCCTTAACTTTAAAGAGAAAGCCTAACTTTTAGTAGAGCGCTTCTTTTTAGCTAAAGCCGCGACGCTTTTAAAACCTCTTTAGCGCGTAGCTAAAAAGGAGCTTACTATAAAATAGCGTATCGACCTTATAGATATATCCTAAGTAATAAGCAAAATAGCGAGTTAAAAGGCAGTAGGCTTAAATAAGGTCCCCTTTAGCTTCCTTAAGCTTTATAGCTTAGCGCTCTTAGCTTAACTAGCGATAATTTTTACGGCCTATATAAAGATATCGCACTTTTTAACTTAGTTCCGGTCCGCGAATATAGTAGTGCTAAGAAAACTAAGGAAGAAACCTAGGGTATACCGCACTACCAGGGGGTAAAAACCTATTTCCCTTTTACTAACGATAAGTAAGATCTTAAAGTAGATCTTAGCTTAAAGACTCGCGACTATAGTAAAAGCAAACGGGGTCTTACTTAAAGGATAGTTTAGGAATAAAAAAAAGAGGTTTATAAAGGCGGTAATACTTTAAGTAATAAAACTAATACGCGTAATATAAGCTAAAAAAGGGATTATATCGTTCTTTTAACTTAATATTAAAAGGGCCTTTAAAATAGTTAACTATAAGAAACTCTTAAGAGAACTTACCCTTTAAAGCTACCTTAAGTAGTTTATAAAGCTAGCCCGTAGCTTTATAAACGAGCGCTACTTAACCCTTTATTTTAATAGAAAAAAGGCTATACTAGTCCGAATTACTATTAAGGTCTTTTAAAGCTCGCTACTATCCTTAATCTTATTCCTTTACTATATAATACCCCTTTATAAAAGATTAGAAAGGCTAAAAGGAGTTTATATTATCGGTTTCGCCGATAATATAAATATCCTTAGCGTAGGCCTTAAAGAGGGATCGATAATAGCGTAGCTTAAGGCGGCTTAAGAGGTATACGCTATATAAGTAAAGGAGTTTACAGTAAACTTTAAACCTTTAAAGAGCAAGCTTATTTACTTTTTAAGAAAATATAAGGCGATTATAACCTTTATTCGCCTTAGGCCCGCTATAGTAATGCCGGTTTAAGACGCTAGGCTCTTTAAGGTATAAGTAAACTATAAGCTTAAGTAAAAAGCATACTTTAATAAGCTATATACTAAGCTAAAAAGGCAGAACCTAGCCTTTATAAGGCTTATAGCGTCTTTATAAGAATATACTTTACTTAAGACTTAAGAAGTCTATAGTAAAGTTATTTAGTCTCTTATATTATACGCTATAGTTACGTTTTATAAGATAACTTTAGCGGATAGAAAGCCCCGCGGGATAGCCGCGAAGTTAGCGCGGGATTAAACCGCTTACCTCTAAATAGTCGCGGGGGCCTATTAAGCTACCTTAATCTACTAGCTTAAAGCCGAAACCTAAGTCCTGCTAATTAACCTTTACTTAAACTAAAGAATAGCCGATACCTTAAAGAGGCTAAAGGACTCCGGAATCCTAAACTAAATCTAATATATATCCGCGTTAGTAGTAAAACTACTTTAGCAATGTAAATAACGGCTAAGGCGGCCTACGCCCTTAAGGCTACCGCTTGCGGAGGTATTAAGGGGGGTATAGTCTTAAGTCGGGTTTAATAAGCTTTAAAAGAAAAAAAGAATAAAGGAAATCCTCTTTAAGGAATAGGCTAAGCGGTAAAGCTTAAAGGAAGAACTTATTAAATAGCGCCGGACTACGCTTTACTTTATAGACCTACCGCTTTAATTCGATAAAGCCGTAGCGCTTAACTAGCACAGGGCGCTGCTTAAGTACTTAAGCTTTATAATTACCTAAATATAAACTAAAGTAATAGGCCTTAAAGACTTCTTATTCCGCTATAACGTACTTAAAGTAGTATCGCCCTTTTATAACTATAAGCAATAATAAGATACTATTTACTATACGATAATAAGCTATAAGCTTATAAGTAAGATAAGGGGGATATTGCTATAGCGACTCCGTAATATAGGCGAGGTGCGGGCAAAGCTTTAAAAATAAGAGATAGCGGCTATGCTAGTAAGATAGTTTTTAGGCTTAAGGCGCCTACGATAATTTAATCTAGTAATACGACTATATTAAGGGGAAGATAGGGTATATATAGCGGCTCTGGCTATACTTTAGTTAAAAGGGGATATATATTAATTAAATCGCCTTCTTAGCTTAGCTTAAGAGAATAACTTACTAAAATAATAAAACGCTATAAAGTATTAAAACGCTAAAAGCTTCCCCCCCTTAAGACTATATTTAGCTTATAAGGCCCTTATTAAACTTACTTTAAGCTAGTACCTTAGCTAGCTTCCCCCCTTAGTTCCTCCTTTTAATACTAGTCCTTTACCTTAGCTAAAGTCTAAGCTTATTATTACTATCCTTAGCGCCGCGTTAAGCGCGACTAAGAGCGACGGCGGACTTCCCCGTTTAAGGAGTGTTATAAGAACGTCTTACTTAGCTATAACTATAAGTTAAAGTAACGGGCGCCCTCCCCCTCCCGCGCCTATAATAACTTAAGGTCGCGGCGGGAGTAAACATAGAAAATATCGTCTTATTAGTAGCCCGCTAAGGTATTAGCTTTAAGGCTTATAGGGTTCTTAATATTAGCGTTAAAAGCGGTATAAGGCCGAGCTAAGTAAGGCGACTTAGATAATACTTAATCGACTAAGCGGTATTAAGTATTATAAGAAAATTAAGGGAGAGAGACCCGGCTTTATTATAAGTAAAAAACTAAAAGTACTTAAAGTCTAAGCTAAGGTTTTTAATATCCCCCTCCTTATTAGCTAAGTTAGGAGCGGGGGCGGCGCGGGCACGCTTTAAAGCGGTGGCCGTAAGGCTGCTAGCCTTAAAGGCACTGCTCTTAAAGAGGCTACGAACTTACTTTAGCATAGCTAAAAGGACGTCGCGGCCTATAAATAAGCTAAGGGTAAGTAAGGTAAGGAGTAAAGTAAGGTTATTATTATAATCGCTATCGCTACCGCTCTTATAGTTAAAAATAATAAAGATAGTATTAAAACTAAGTAAAAGGCTAACCTTATCTTTAAGGACCTTAGTCTTAGTCTTAGCCTCGTTATTATTATTATTATTATCGTTCCGGTCCTCCTTTTCCTTTAGCTTATTATTACTAATATTAAGCTTAAGCTCCCTTAAGTTAAACTTATTAGTCTTAACGGCCTTTTCTTTACCCTTACCTTTAAGCACCCCCTTATACTTAAGCTTACGGGCGAAGGCGGCGCGCTTTTAAGTATAGGCCTTAGCGAGGACCTTAGCTTAAGCCTTTTTCTTAGCCTTAGCCTTAGCCTTAAAGTCCTTTAAAACAATAAGAACCTTAAGGGGCGGGGGCTTAAGCGGGACGAGAGCGGCGCGGGCACGCGTAAGGTCTAAGTTAAGTAAAAGACTCTTAAGGGCGATATCCTAGCCCTTATAGCCGCTAAAGCTAAGGTAGTCGGCTACTATAAATAGCGCGTTCTTTATACTCTTTAAGTTCCGGGCTATAGCGTAAATAGTTTAGTAAATAACTATAATAATACCGTTAACCTTATTAGTAAGCTTAGTATTAGCTTTATAAGCTGTATATACGTTATTAATAAAACGGCTAAGGGTAAAGGCAAGTAGCTTAATGTTTTCGTTAAGGGAAGCTAAACTAAAAGGAGCACTAAACGTAAGAGCCCGTATTATAGTAGCGCTAGTATACTATTAAAGCTTTATCGCCGCGAAGGTAAGCTTTATATATATAAAGCGCTTAATAAGCCGGCTAGATTTATATAACTCCTTTTAAGCGGTATAAAGCTTATAAGCTATATTTTCGCTTATAGTAATAAGCTATAAAGGAGATTAGCTAAAGTATATAAGCGGGTTTAACGTAAAGCTACTTACTTAAAAATAAAAACGGTTACTTAAAAAGTATATAATATACGCTTTTATAAAGATAGCTAAGAGAGGATTAGCTATATAGACTATATATATTTATATAGCGGATATAACTTAAATATATATAAGCTTAGTTTTAATAGCCTTAAAAAACTATAAGTATATTATCGCTTAATAAACGGCCTATATATATATAATAAGGAAATTTACGCTTAGTACTATAATAAGCTTAAGCCTTTTTATCTTTAGTATCTTTACTTAATACTTAAGGAGTAAACTTATATTAAAGTTAGAAAAAGTAACTTTTTTCTTCGGTATAATAGCGATAAAGAAAATAAAAGCGACGATAGTAAAACAACGGCTACGCGAAAGGGGCAGAGCGGTAAAAAGGCGATAAGCTTATAAGAAAGATAAGCGCGATTACGGTAAAAAAAGGAGGAGTGCGAGCGCACGCGCGCGGTGCGCGGGAGGCTTTATCTTTAAAGCTAAGCGCGAGATTAGTAACTAAGCGGCGCGAATAAATAACGGTCCCGATTAAGAATATACGCGCACGGCGGGGCGCCGAATTCTTATTAGCGGGGACCGCTATAAACTTACTATTTAAGGTTACGCTACTTACGGGAGGGGCGTAAGTTAGAATCCCGTTTACCCCTCCCGCCCTTATATTAAGAAGGTAGATAAGGGGGATAGGAGAGGGTTTACTACCTATACCTTAAGCTTAAAGCGCGATGCTTTAAACCGCGGGCTGCTTAGGTTAAAGGCGGCCTTAGCCTTACTAGGCTGCGTTAAACTGCTTAGTAAGCGGGATATACTTATAGCGGAAGACGCACTCCTTTTTTCCTTTTATAAAGTTATAAGACCTTATGCGAGGCGGACTAAGCGCGAATAAAAGGAGGTTTTACCTTAAGCACTCCGGTTTTTCCTTTTTATTTATAAATATCGAATTTTTAAAAACCTAAATTAAGTCCTTAGTATAAACTTAATAATAATAATAATAATTACTATTTTTACTTATATATATCTTTATTTATACTTACGCTTTATTTTAAAGATACGTATTAATACTAGCCCGCCCCGCTAACTTATAGTGCCCGCGCTTAGTAAGTACTTATACCTTTTAAATGCCCGCGCGCCCGCCCGCGCCTATATACGTATATATATTATACCTTTAAAGCTCTTACTACTTTTAAAGCTCTTACTAAAGACCCTTGCCTATATATATATAAGACCCTCGCTTATATATATATAAGACCCTCGCCTATATATATATAAGACCTTTAAGCGGCGTTAAGGGCATTAAGGGCGCCGGATTAATTAATAGGCCGCGTTATATACATATTTTATAAGAGCTTTAAAGATACGTTTTTTAAGCGAATTAAGCTATAGCTAAGAGCGCTACGTGCTAGCTACGTATATAAGCTGCGTATATAGGCTGCGTGTATTTAAGCGCGGGTATTAGTTAAAAAGTACAAGTACTTACTAAGCGCGGGCACTATAAGTTAGCGGGGCGGGCTAGCGTTAGTACGTATCTTAAAAATAAGGCGTAAGTATAAATAAAGATATATATAAGTATAAATAATAATACTCTTTAAGATTATTAAGCACGTTTAAAACCTTAATAGTAAAGAGTTAAGCACTAAAGCTATTAAGGACCTTATTACTTACTTTTAAGTAAGAATATAAACGTTTAATACCTTAATACTAACTATACTTATTAATATTAGTAGGACGGCTTACTTTTACTTTAATACCTTTTTAGTAGCTAGACGCGCGTTAGTTAGTAAAAAGGTATAAGTAGTAGCGCTATATAAAAAGGATAATAAGTTAAAAAGCCTAGCGACGGAAAGCAAGGGATAATTATAATAGCGGTAGTAAGTAAGATATAATATCTCGCTTATAAGCGGCCTATAAAGCTAGTAAGTAGTATAAGAAATTTATTAAAAGATTAAAAACGGCGTAAAAAGGTAAGTAAGATAATAATACGAAATAAGGCCTAAATAAAGCTAGTTTCTTATAATATATCCCGCCGGGGAATTTAAATATTCTTTAGTATAAAGACTCCTTACTACTTAATAAGTGCTTAAACGTATGCTTTAAAGAAAAGTCGGAAAACTTTACTATAAGTTTTAGCTAAACGCGTTAATCGCCTTAATAAAGATAAAGAAATATAATTAAATAAGAAGTAAGGATTTATAATAAAAGCCGCCTACTAACTATCTTAAGCTACCCGGCTACTATTAGCTAAATAGGCCGAAAAAACTATTAAAAAGATAAGGATAGCGTACTATTAATATAGCGTAAAGACGCTACTATAAAGCTATTACTTAGCGCCCCCTTTACTTTATTCTTACTTTAAACTAATAAGGATATTAGCTTTTCTTTCTTACTTAAGGGAGTAATTATAAAATCTAAATAGCTATACTTAGACTTCTTCCTTTACTTTTAAAGAGCCTTATAAAACCCCGCGATAAGAACGCTTAAAGTATATACTATAAAGGCTCGCTTAAGGAGATTTAACGAATATTACCGGTTAGACCCCGCTAAGGTTTTTAAGATATAACTATAAAGGGTTAAGAGCTTACTTAATTATAGTTTATAATATCTTTAACTATAAAAAATACTATAGAAACTATTAAGCGGATTCTGCTAATATCTTTAAGGGATATTTTAGGATTTCTATAAGATATCTTAACTATAGTTTAACCCGTTTTTAACTATATAAGCACCTTAGAAAATATAAGATAAACTTTACCGCGATTTTTAAGGGATATCTAAGGATATTAAAGGGATTTCTTTAATTATAGTTTATAGTGTTTTTAACCGGGCTTATACTTAGTTTATTAAGTGATTTTATAAGGATATTTATAGTTTATTTATATATTAATAAGAAATAAAAGGATAGTATAGTTAAAGATCCTTAAAATTAGCTTAAAGAACTAAGTATAAAGTAGCTAGCTATGCTTTAAAGATTAAATAAGCTTTATACTATTTTTAAACCCTTATATACGTTTATATATAGTAATTAGTTTATTATACTAGCCTAACTAGCGGTAATTAGTCTATAGTACCGGCCTTAACTAGCGGTAATTAGTTTATAGTACTAGCTTTAATTAGCGGTAATTAGTCCGCGCCTTATCCTCTTATTCTTATACTATAAGGCGTAATAAGTATAATACCTTAAAAAAGAGTAAAGGAGATTATTAAGTTAGTATACTTAATTAGCCGCGGCTTTTTTTACTTTTATAGCTTATTTATCTTAAAGTTTAATTATAAGTATATTAAAAAAGAGATACTTATTATTAAGGTTAAACTTAAAGGCTAATAAAAGCTTCTTACTAAAAAGCATTTCGTTTAATATTTTACTTTTTGTAAAATAAGTACTTAATAATATAATATAGTCGCTTTTAGCTTAGTAAATATTTAAGAGATTTCTGTTTAAATAAGTAAGAATTATTACTATTTACTATGCTTTATAATATAAAAATAAGGGGATAAAGCGTAAACTAATTATTATTAATTAAAGCTAATACTATAAACTAATTAACGCTAATTAAGGCTAATATTATAAACTTATTACCGCTAATTAAGCTAGTATAATAAACTTATTACTATATATAAACGTATATAAAGGTTTAAAAATAGTAAAAAGCTTATCTTTTCTTTAAAGTATAGCTAGCTACTTTATACTTAATTCTTAAAGTTAATTTTAAGAATCTTTAACTATATTATCTTACTACTTATCGTTAATATATAAATAAATTATTAATATCCTTATAAAATTACTAAATAAACTAAATATAAGCCCGGTTAAAAATACTTGAAATTATAATTAAGAAAATCTTTTTAACATCTTTAAATTTTCTTTATAAATCGCGGTAAAGTTTATTTTATATCTTTAAGGGTATTTTCTTAGTTAAAAATAGGCTAAACTATAATTAAGATATCTTATAAAATTCTTTAAATATCCTGTAAAAATACTAACGGAATCTATTTAATAGCTTTTATAATATCTTTTATAATTAAAAATATCGTAAATAATAGTTAAATAAGCTTTTAAATATTCGTAGTTATATCTTAAAAACCTTAACGGGGTTTAACTAGTAATATTTATTACGTCTCTTTAAGCGAGCCTTTATAACGCGTGCTTTAAGCGTTCTTACCGCGGGGTTTTATAAGGCTCTTAAAAAGGAAAGTAAGGAGTTTAAGCATAGCTATTTAAATTCCGTAATAATATAGCTATAGCCTTTCTTATAATATAGCTAATAATATATAGAAACTTAAAAGTTATTTACTTTTTAACTTCTTATAGACTTTTTATAAACCTTTTATTTTATAAAGACTATTTGTTTTTTCTTACTATTTATTAAACTATTTATTATTTCTCTTTTTATTTAAAATTTTCCTTTATTATATTTTAACTATTAAACTATTACTAAATTAATAAAATAAGAGCTTTCTTACTTAGTTACTTTTTCTTGCTTTTTGTCTCTTAACTAAAACTTTATATAAATTATTTTTTTATTTAATACTTAAAATAATTTTTTTATATTAAAAAGAATCTTTTATAGAAATATTAAATAAAAAGAAGACTTTATATTAAAAATACTTAAAGGTATATACTATAAAGATATACTTAAAAAAGGCTATAAATACTATTAAGTAAACCTTACTAAGGTTTTTAAAAAGCATTTAAAAATACCTTTTAAGCTTTTTAATTATAGTTTATAATGTTTTTTACTATAAAAAACATATTAAAAACCACGAAGTAGATTTTCTTAGTATGTTTACGAGATATTTTAAGATTTTCCTTAAGATATTTTAACTATAGTTTACTTTACTTTTAACTATGAAAATACTTAAAAATGTATAAAATAAACTTTACTATTATTTTTTTAGGATCTTTAAGGATATTTAAAAGATTTTCTTAACTATAGTTTAAAATATTTTTAATTTAATTTACTATTCACAGCTAGCGTATACTTAGTTAAGTAGTATATAACTAAATAATTACTAATTTAAAGCTAAAAAGAAAAAAGAAAAACTTTATTTAAGTTATATAGCTTCTTATTTATTTATCTTACTTTAATAGCTTATACTTAAGTTAAGTTTAAGCTAAAGTTACGCTAAGTTTAAGTTAAGTCGTATCCGACTTTAGCTATATATTAGCTTAATCTTTAAGTAGTTGCTATAATATAACTATAGCTTTTTTTATAATATAGCTTATAATACTACCTCCTTTTTAAAGTATTATAGTAGTATTTATGATATTTATACTTTGCTTTTTCCTTTATGTTTATTATTAATCGGTATTGTTATCTCTTTAATATTTACGCTATACTTAGATTTATATATTAATATATCTTTTTAAATAACGTTATCTTGCGGTATTAAAAGTATTATATACTTACCTTTTTATACTGCTTTATTAACCTTAATAACGCTAAGGCGGCGTAATATACCTTTTTTAATTACTGCTCTTATTAATACTTATAACAAGTCGGTATAAACGGGGCTAAAGTAGTAGTTATACTACTATTTATTACTACTATTAAGTAGCTATTTAATTAAGCTACTTCGTTAAATAGTAATAGCGAGGGTAAAAAGGGTAGATTTACTAACTTACTAGCTAGTTAATTAACTAAGCTTATAAAGGGTCTATATAAGTATAACTTAAGCTTAAGATATAGCTTAGCTTATAATACTACCTCTTATCTTCCTTACTTACCCCGGGCGGCGCTATTAAGTTGTTTTTTTCAGCCGGCAGCTATAAGCCTTAGCCGTCCTAACTAGTATATAAACTACGCTTATTAAAAGTTTATATAAGTATAGCCCGGGCTTAATATAAAGCCTAGCTTATAATAGTGCTTAAAGTATATTTTGCCTCCTTGCTGCCTTTTTCCTTTAAGTATAAATACCTTATTCCTTTCTTTTTTTTCTTTTTTCTTTAGTTACTAATTTTCTTCTACGCGCGCCCGCTTTTATAATTATTTTACTATACTATGCCTTAAAGTATTTACTTTAGTTTTTTACGCTTTATCTCCTACTAGCTAAAAAGTATCTTTTTATACTATACCCCTTAGTACGCTTATTAACTATATACTACTATTATCGCGTAAATCTTAATACTTACTATTATTACTTACTAAGCGGACTATAATATATAGTATAACTATATACTGCTTACTTAACTTTAAAAATATTAGATATATAACGTCTTTTAATATAGCTACTTAGTATAAAGTACGTTAAAATTAAGCTTTACTTTAATCTAATAATTATCTTACTTATCTTTATACTAAGTTATAATATTTACTTATATATATTAATCCTAAGACGATAAATATTATAATATTTAAATATTATTAATCCACGAATAATATAACTACTAGTATAAATATACTTTAGGATTATATATTATAAAATATATATAAGAAGTTTCTAAACTCGCCGCTTAGGAAAACTTAATGTTTTATTAGCTACGCGCTATTAAGGATTAATTAAACTATATATCTTATTTCTTTTTTATTTTATATACCTACTAAGTTATCTTAATAATAGTATAATAGTACTTAAAGTATAACTATTAACCTTCTTAAATAGTACTAAAACTTAAAGTTATATAAAGCGAGTTTTATTACTTATTTACTTTATTTTTAATTTAACTTTTTTTATTATAAAGTACTTTAAGTTCTTATAGTTTATAAGTACTTTAAATACTAGCATATTATATAACTTTGTTCCTTAAAAGTCTTAATATGTTAAAATTATAAGTAACTCCTTATTATAAATTAAATACTTAAACTTTATATTATTTAGCTATTGAAAAAAAGCTTATTAAGTATTATATTTTATTTAGCTTTCTTAATATAAATATACTACCTTTTATATACTTTAAGTAGTTTACGTTTAAGTTTATTTCTTTTTTAAGGTTATATAGCTATAATATTAATATATTATAAAGTATATCTTAAGTAAATCTTAATATAGCTTTATAGTTATTAATCTAAAAGAAGATTATATTCTTTTTATAAGACCTTAATATAAAGTAAAATAAAAGTGTAATAATAATTTATAAACTTAAAAAAAACTTTAAATACTTTTTATATTCCTTAGTACTTATAATAATTTTAATAGTTTAAATCTTTTTTAAGTTATATTAAAGTTTGCTTTTAGCTTATATAATAAAGTTAAAGTATTTTACTTTTTTATTATAAAGTCGTATTTTTATAAGTTTAACGTTAAGCTTACTTTTTTAGCTTTTTAATTACTTTTATTACTTTTTTTTTATAATTATAAAAGAACCTTAATAAGTAAATTAATATATTATCTATAGATATTATAATAAGCTTATAAAGGTATTTCTTAATACTTAATTAATAAAGTATAAAAGTTTAACTAGTATTTTTATAAGGCTAAATAAGTATACTTATAACTAAAATAAGCTAAACTTAATTTTAAAAGCTATTTAAAACTTATAGTCTTTTGTAATTATAACCTTATAAAACGTAATAATAATAATAGGTTTTATAAACTAATATACTTTTGCTAATATTTATAGCGTTTTTATAATTAATAGTAATATATATTAATCCCTTTTAATATTATATTTTAAGTTTTATAGTAATAATAGAAGTATAAGTAGCTATTAAACTTTCTTATAAATTATATTAATACTATAGCTTATAAACAACTAAAGTAAATAAGGTTTACTTTTAATAACTTATTTATATTCTTTAAAAAGATAAAAGCTTTTCTTTTAATATATTATAAGAAAGCTTTCTTAATATTAATAGCTCCTTATTATCTTTATTTTAAGTACGATAAAGTTTATAGTTTATGCTTAGTTAAAATAAGGGTTACTTAAGTAATTTTATAAGTATAAAAAGGTCTAAATAAGCTTATAATACTTAAGTTAAAATATAATTTACTAAATTAATTAGCGTTTTTTAGCTAAAAAGCCTTTTTTATATCTTTTATTATAATTACTTTTATATTTAGTACTTATCGCTGCTTTTAGCTATTTTTAAGCTCTTTTTTCTTAATACTTTACTATAAAGATTAAGGTGCTAATTTGCTTAACTTTTTAAATGCTTGCGAATATGTTAGCTTTTTTTAACCTTTAAAAGTTGATTTTAATCCCCGCTTTTTTATATTAAATTTAGTCCCCTCCTAGCATTACAAACTATTCTTTTTCTCTTTTTAACGCTTTATAAAAAATATGTTATAGCTTAACTTAAGTACTTTTATAAACATTTATTTTATATACTTTATTATTTTTATTTTAAACGCTATAACTTCTTTTTTTAAAGCGTTAATATATCCTTAAAATAAAAGTATACCTTATTTCTTATTTTATCTATAAAAAGTATTTAAAGCCTTATTATTACTTTCTTACTTATAATAATAAAATAATTCTAAATTATATTTATAAGCGTATTAAGCTTTTTCTTTTTCTTAATATAAACTTTAAGCGATGCTAAGTTTAATATAAAGTGCTCCCTTATTAAGTTTTAATATATTTACTATCTCCTTTTTTTATTAAGCACTTACCCTTATGCTAAATTTCTTTTTTTCCTTAGTCGGAATTTACTTTAATTACTTTTTAAACTAAAGCTATAACTATATATAAAGTGCTTTTTTTCTTCTTATAAAGGTAAGCAATAGAAAAAAAGAAAAAAAGAAAAAAAGAAAAAAAGAGATTATTTAATTATTATATTATTTTATAATCTTTTATTTTTAATATTAAGTAACGTATTACGAAATCTAAATAGCTATGCTTAAAGTCCTTACTTTACTTTAAAAGAGCTTTATAAAACCTCGTAATAAAAACGCTTAAAGCACGCGCTATAAAGGCTCGCTTAAAAAGATATAATAAATCTTATAAATCGGACCCCGCTAAGGTTTTAAAGATATAACTATAAAGGCTTAAGAGCTTATTTAATTATAGTTTATAACGTTTTTAACTATAAAGGATATTATAAAAACTACTAAGCGGATTCCGCCGGTATCTTTAAGGGGTATTTATAGATTTCTATAGAATATCTTAATTATAGTTTAACTTATTTTAAACTATAAAAGCATATTAAAATATATAAAATAAGCTTTACCGCGATTTTTACGAGATATTTAAGAATATTTAAAGGATTTCCTTAATTATAATTTATAGTATTTTTAACCCGGCTTATACTTAGTTTATTAAGTAATTTTATAAGGATATTTATAGTTTATTTATATATTAATAATAAATAGAAAGATAGTATAGTTAAAGATCCTTAAAAATAGCTTAAAGAACTAAGTATAAAGTAGCTAGCTATACTTTAAAGAAAAGATAAGCTTTTTACTATTTCTAAACCTTTATATATATTTATATATTGTAATTAGTTTATTATACCGGCTTAATTAGCGGTAATTAGTCCGTAGTACCGGCCTTAACTAGCGGTAAATAGTTTGTAGTACTAGCTTTAATTAGCGGTAATTAGTCCGCGCCTTATCCCCTTATCTTTACGCTATAAAGCGTAGTATAACGCTTATAAATTAATTTCTTTTTATTAAAAGGTGCTTAAAACTTATTTTTTTTTATTATAAAAAGTGCTTATAACTTAATTTACTTTTATTAAAAGTTGCGTAAAACTTCATTTATTCTTATTAAAAGATACTTATAACTTAATTTATCTTTATTAAAAAGTGCTTATAACTTAAATTAATTTTATTAAAAGGTGCTTATAACTTAATATATCCTTATTAAAAAGTACTTTAATTTACTTATTTAAAGTACTAAAAATAAAAAGCTTATTATACTTTTCTTTTTTTATAAGCCTTTAAAATTTAAGCGATCTTTTATTTACTTAAAAATAAAGAATATTGTTTCTTATCCGCTACTTATAGATTTATTTATTTTTTTTAAACTAATATTAATAATAATAAGCTATTATCCTTTTTTTAGTTTAACTTTTAAGCTAATTAGTATTAAATAGCACCTATTTATTTTTATTTAAGCACTATATATAGCTTACTTTATTATAATATTAAAAGAGATTTATTATTTTTTAATATTATTAATTAATCTTAACGCTACTTTAAAGCTACTTTTTATACTAAGCCTTTCTTTTATTGTATATTTTTAATATATAACTAATAAACTATTATATTAAATTACTACTTTTAAGACAATTAGTGCTTTTAATACTATTAGTGCTTTTTATACTATTAATGCTTTTATTACTATTAGTGCTCTTAATACTATTAGTGCTTTTAATACTACTTTATAAAATATATTTATCTACTCTATTTAGTATAGCTTTAAAGCTATTATATAACTTAATATAACTATTTATAATATTTAAGTAGTTCTTTTTCTAACGCTTCTTTTATTACTTTTTATATATTAAGCTCCTACTTAGTGCTTAAATATAAAATATTCAAGCTAATAGCTATTTAATTAAGTAGTTAATATAACTTAAGTAATAATTTAAAACTCTTACTATATATAAAATGCTATTATATATATATTAAGGGCCGGCGTATACTTAGTTTAGTAGTATATAGCCGAATAATTATTTATTTAAAGCTAGAATTAAGGAGCAAATAGGTGCAAAAGAGAGCAGGCTTATAGCCACGAGTAAGGGGATTATAGAGATATAAAGAGTGTGCGAAAAGGTGAAGAAATAGGTAAGATGTGTGTGTATAAGGTTGATGATCTATTTAAGGTGAAGGGGGGACTAAGGCTTCCTTATATAGACAATTCCTAAGCTATAGGTAACTTAAGTGATTTAGAAAAGAGCCCCCTATCTAGCGCAGTCATGCATAGTAGGCTAATAGCTGTTGTTAGGTTAATATTATATTTGTAAGCCTAGGGATTAATCCCGTAAGGAATACGAGGTGGCGTAGCGACTTAGCACGGATCATGCATATAGTCTCTACACACACCTCTTCCTAATCTGCTTATATCTTGCTTATATGTGGGTGGAATAATATAAAAAAACATGTATAGTATGTAGAATTATATAGCGGATTTAATGTTTATTTCAGCGTATTTATGTTATGTGTTATTTATGCTGTATTTAGCCTATAGGCCGCGGGAGAGTATATTTTACTCCCTTATAGCCTCCCTTAAAGGGTACTTATAGTATATAAGTGCGCTTTAAACATACTAACTAAAGTAAAGTAAAAAACCTTTAAATAAGGAAAAATTCTTTCGTTTATAGCTTAAGAAAACCTATTTTATAAGGAAAAACTTAAAGCTTTTAATCTTTCTTAAAGGGAAAAACTTATTATATAATTTATATAAAACCTCTTTATTTTATTATATAAGGAAAACTTTTATATAGGTAAAAAACCTTAGGTTATATAAAGGAAAGCTAAAGAAAGTAAGAAATAGCTAAAAACCTTTATTATAGGAATTTATATTATAACCTCTTTAATTTTTAGTAAACTTCGGAATTTATCGAATAGTATAAAAGTATTACTATTTACACTTATATATATCTCTATTTATACTCACGCCTTATTTTAAAGATACGTACTAACGCTAGCCCGCCCCGCTAACTTATAGTGCCCGCGCTTAGTAAGTACCCGTACCTTCTAAATAATGCCCGCGCCTATATACACGCAGCCTATACACGCAGCCAGCACGCAGCGCTCTCGGCTATAGCTTAATTCGCTTAAAAAACGCATCTTTAAAGCTCTCGTAAGATATGCGCATAACGCGGCCCGTTAATTAATCCGGCGCCCTTAATGCCCTTAACGCCGCTTAAAGGTCTTATATATATACGAGCAAGGGTCTTATATATATACGGGCGAGGGTCTTATATATATACGGGCGAGGGTCTTATATATATACGGGCGAGGGTCTTATATATATACGGGCGAGGGTCTTATATATATAGGCGAGGGTCTTTAGTAAGAGCTTAAAAGGTAGTAAGAGCTTTAAAGGTGTAATATATATACGTATATAGGCGCGGGCGGGCGCGCGGGCATTTAGAAGGTATAGGTACTTACTAAGCGCGGGCACTATAAGTTAGCGGGGCGGGCTAGCGTTAGTACGTATCTTTAAAATAAGGCGTAAGTGTAAATAGAGATATATATAAGTGTAAATAGTAATACTTTAGTATAAAACCTAATCCCTTAGTAAATATATCTGCTATATTATCTTTAGATTTTTTATAATAAACCTTTATCTCTTTTTCTTTAATACTATTACGCGTAAAGTTATATACTAAGCCTATATGTTTTCTTAGCTTATATAATTTAGGATTCTTTACTATTTTAAAAGCAGATTAATTATCTATAAAAAGTATAAGGACTTTATTTTCAGGTATATTTATAAACATTCCTTTTACTATAGTATGAAAATAGCTATATAAATATAAAGCTTCTTTATTAGCCTCCTTAAGGCCTATATATTCGGCCTTATATATAGAGAGTGCTATAGATTTTTGTTTTTAGCAAGCCTAGCTTATAAGGTTGTTATTTATAAAGAAACAGGATCCGGAGACCGACTTACGGTCTATAAGATCACTAGCCTAATTAGTATTAGTATAGGCTTTGAAAAATAGCATATTAAATGCTATATTATAGTTATAGTATATGCTTAAGCTAGGATATTTATTTAAATATTTCTAGATCGTATCTAGTGCTTTAAAATGTGGTATTTTTAGGTTAAAAGCAAATCTAGCATATAATATTACTGCGTATAATATATCT
>JAPEBW010001418.1:0-24598 GCA_027405785.1 Ophiocordyceps robertsii | reverse complement strand
CGGGGGCGAGGTAAAAGGACGATAATAGGCTAAGCCGGGGAGTAGGGGATAAGATAAAGGAAGTAGTAGAGAAAAGAAAGAAAAACGGGAAAAAATAAAAGAAGGTTTTAAGCTACGCTTAGTAAACGTTAAGACGATTTTAAACAATAAGCATAAGAAGAATACGCTATAAACGCATATTAAGCATAGATAACGATAAGATAGATAGGGGATATAATAGGATATAATAAGATATAAAGTAGATATAAATAGGATATATAAAGAACCACGACTTAATTAAAGCAAACTACTTACTACTTACTAATACTAATAAATTAACCTTAAACGTTAAGGTATATTTAGGCCTAGCGCGCCGTAGTAATAGTATAAGCTAACTCCGTATACTATAGTAATTATTAGTAGTATCTCTTTAGCTAGCGTTTATTAAAGATCGGAAAACGTATATATAAGTTAGTGCGGTAATCCTTAAACGTCCTTTAAGACGTATAATCTTAAAGCGCGTTTATAGCGGCGACTATATCGCTAGTATATTAATATCGCGTTAGCGTTATATCTTATATAGTCTAAGAATAAGGACGTATAAGCAAATAGCGTAATCTAGCGCGGGTATAGGCAAAATAATTATAAGCGCGGGGCGAGGCTTAATTTTAATAAGCCTTATACTAAGTATCCGCATTAAGAGATACTATACGTTTAATATATATAAGGTAGGGGGGGCGCTATATAGTAGTGCTACATATCGCGCTTTACTTACTAAGCGACGACGGCGGGCGCGAAGACTAATATAAGGGCGGTAGCGTATAGTTGCCGGGCGTGCTAAGAGGCGCTAGATAGGTAAACGCTTATAATATAGCGGGAGATAAGGCCTAAGGGGTTATAATAGATATATTAAGGCGCGGCGCGGCGAAGCTATTATAAGAGGGGGCGCGCGCGTAGGTAGATTAGTAATTAAAGAAGGAAAAAAAAGAAAAGAGGGAAAGGGAGAGAGAAAGGGTATTTATACTTAAAGACCGTAAGCGGCGGGTAAGAAGGACGTGCCTTAAGCACTAATATTAGCGGTAAGCGGAGGAGATATATTATACCGCCTTAGCGCTATTAAGGACGATATAGCGGCGCGGATAGGCGAGCGTATAACGTATCTAACGCCTTAGCGTAACGTTATTTAAGGAGGTATCGGCGTATAATTATAAGCACGATAAGGATAACTATACCGATTAACGCTAAGTGCGGAGCGGGGGGGGGCGGGGCGCCGACATTATATACCCCGGTGCGCGACGGCTTAAAAGGGGGATAGTATTATAGGCTATACCGTAAGAAGAACTATAGTTATACTATAGCGAACGACCTAAAGTCGGGCCGATATATAGCTAAAGTTATATAAGACTTTACTTAAACTTAGCTTAAGTTTAACCCGAACTTAACTTAAGTACGGGCTACTTAAGCGACCCCTATAAAGTACGAAGCTATATAGCTTAGATAGAGATTTCCCCTTTCTCTTTCTAGCTTTAAATAAATAATTATTCGGCTACGTACTACTAAACTAAGTGTACGTAGGCCCTTAATAGATACTTATTTTAACAAAAGATTAGTATTTTAGTAATACTTAAGGAGGCTAAAGAAAAAGGAAGCCTTAAATAAGCTTATACTACTACTAGTACTACTACTATTACTACTATTAGTTATAGCGTATTTACTGCTATATTAAAAAATAAATATAATATATCTTTTTAAAAAAAGGTTTAAGTTTAAGTTATTGCTATTAATAATATTAATCTTTTTGTCTATTAAAAAGGCTTATTTAAAACTTAGTTTAAGTATTAGCTAGGTTTAATACTAAATATTTATTTAATATTAATAATAAATATATTTAAGGTAATAATAACTAATTATTTGCTTTTAATATCTTAAGCTTTTTTTTAACTTAAGTAAATTAAGATATTTAATTTAAACTTCCTTATTAAGCTAATACTATAATTCTTTTCTTTACTTTAGCGATTATTATATTATACGTTTCCGACTTTATTAACATTTTAATAATAATATGTTTTTACTTATTAATATTTAGCTTATATTTATAAATCATAATAATTCTTTTATATAATAGCTTAATTTTCTAATATTTATATTTATATTACCTTAAGTTATTTTAAATATACTAAATATAGAAAGTAATAACTTTAGTTTAAACTTTAAAAATTCTTTAAATTTACTAAGTAGTAAATAGAAAAAGATCTTAAGAATTAATATATTATAAGTAAATAGCTACTTATTAAAAATCAGTTGCTGCTTATTAAAAGTAAGTAGCTATTTTTTAAAAGTAAGTAGCTGCTTATTAAAAGTAAGTTACCGCTTAAAAGTAAAAAGCCTTAAAAGAATAATAAATACCTTTATAATAATAATTATTTACTAAACGTTATACTTTAAAAAATCGGTTTAAGCTAAGTAGTAAGTTTTTTATTTTATTTTTTTAATTTTTATTTAGTACTAACTTTTTTATAGCTTATGTTTTAAAAGAAATTTAATAACTTTAAAAATCTACTTAACTTATTATTCCTTAAGTATTACTTCTATAATATATTAAAAAGATTATTTTTAACTTTACTTTTAAGTATAATAGCTACTATATATAAGCTAAAGCAATAAATATACTTTAAGAGTATTTAAAAAGTATACTTTTAATAATCTTTTTAAGTTATTAATTACTAAATTATACTTATTTTTATATTATTTAAAAATAGTTTCTAGCCGTATCTTTATTATATTAAAGTATATTATTATTTTAAATCGAAATATAATTATACTTAAAAATATTATTAATATATAAATATATTAAAACTATATCTTTTCAATGTTTTAAGAAATAAGTAAGTTCTTATATCTTTATCTTTATGTTAATTATTTCTGCTAATTATTAATAGCGTTTAAGTTTAATATATAGTATAATTCTATAAGTTTTAATAAGAATAAAAAAACTTTATTTTACTTTAAAGCTTATTAAAAAAACAAGTAAAAGTAGCTTAAAATAAGAAAGTATAATTAATAAGTATTTATTAAAAAGATATAAGAAAAAAAAGTAATAAGAAAATAGTAAATAAGAATATTAAAGTAATAAAAAAAGAAAAGTTTATTTTTTTTTAAAAAAAGAAAGTAAAAAAAGAGAAAAATATTTTAATTTTTTTATTTAAGCAATAAAAATAAAAATAATAAAGTTTAAATAATTAAAAATAACTAAAATAATAGGTTTTAATAATTAATATAATTAATAAGTATAATAAATTACTACTTTATTTATTTTAATAAAGTATACTTTAAGACTTTTTATATTTAACGCGCTTTATACTTATATCTTAGTTTTAAATTATCTTTATTAAAAAGTCATTTGTTTTACTTAGTTAAAGTAAAAAAACTTATAAGTATAAAAACTAATATTTTCTCTTATTTTGTTTATTTCTATTTAGTTAAAACTACTATTATTTAAATAAAACGCTTATTAAATAAACTAAATATATATTAAGCTACTTCTTTTTTACTTTTTTTTTATATATTTAATAATATTAATAGTATTAATAAGAAATAAAAAAACGTTTATAATATAAGTAAAAGTAATGTTATAAAAAGAATAAAAAGTATTTTTATAATAAAGGCTATATATTAATTAAAGCGCTGTATTATAGCTATAGTAATTATAACTATAATTATTATAGCAGTAATAAAGTAAAAATTAATAAGAAAAGAATCTAAGCTTAAATATACTTTTTTAAAAGTAAAACTAACTTTAAATTAACTGCTTAAGTAAAAAAAAAGCTTTTTTAGCTTTCTTTTAGCTTAAAAATTTAAAAAAAACCTTAAAAAATAAGGATCTTATTTTATTAAAAAGGAAAATATTTTTAAATTATTAATTAAATAAAACGAGGAGGTTTACTTTTAGTATAAAACAAAAATACTTATAGTAAGTATAAATTAGTATAATAATATATATATTGCTTAATAATTTAATTTTATAGGTACTTATAAAAAAGTACTAATAGAATTTTAAAGATATAAGTACCTATATTATAATACGGCCCCCTCCCCCCCGCCTTATTTAACTATAGCCTTACTTTAGTACTATTATTAGCGCAGCTCTTATAAAAGGTTAGTTAAGCTTTATACTATAGTCGGCTTAAGTATAAAGGTATAAGATTTACTCTATAATGTTACTATACACTATTATAAATATAAGGAGTGTATAAGCTAGGCCTCTATACTTCTTTTACTGCGAGAGCCTTAAGCATAGCCCTAGCCCTTATTTATAAGGGTTAGCTATATATATATAAAGGCACTCTTTATATATATATATATTCTTTCTTAGCTAGCTAAATACTATTATTATCGTCCTCTTTTAAAGCTCCCTTTTTTTATCCGTTATAGCCCTCGCGCAGACTTTACGACTACCTTAACCTTATTACCTTAATTACTTTAACCCTTAACCCGTAAGCCTTTAAAAACTAAGGCGTTAAAGCGGCAGCCCGGGATACTAAGGCTATCGCTACTTATAATAATAATATAAATTAATAGCCTTAACTATATAGCCGTGCGTCGTATATACTTAGTAAGGATACGACTTTATAGCTATATTTAGCTAACTCTATATCTATATTACTAGCGGTAAAAGATTTACTATATCGATAGCTTAGTATAGTAAGATAGTCGCTATTAGTAGATTTATAACCTCCTTTAACCTTAAATATATAATAGTATCCACGGCTTGAAGATAAAGGCGTAAAGCTAGTATAAATATGCTTTAAGGCTAAGAAAATTATAATTTATAAATAATAAAGCTTATAGTTACCCTTAGTATAGAAGACCTTAAGGGCTTCCTTAATAGCATTTAGGTAATGCTTTTAGTAGGTAGACCTAAGTTTAAGGTTTAGAAAAAGAATAATAAGGTAGTAAAGTATAAAATTATTATAAGTATTACGCTTAAGATAAGGGATCCCTTTATAGAAAACGGGCAAAAAGCTTATATAACTATAAAAAAGACTATAGACTTAATTAAAAAGTCTTTTATAAAGGTCTTTAAAGTTATATTTTACGCTACCTTTATAAAATTTATTAATATAGAAAGAAAGAAGTTTATTAGTACGAAAGAGTTTATAAAGAAGCTATATTAATACTAAGATTAGCTTATTTTAGTAAAAAAAGTCCTTTTAAAACGAAATTTTATTATTATAGCCCTTAAAAGCATTTAAAAGTATCGACTTAACTAGTTTAGTAACTAGGCCTATAGTTAATAATGCGGGAACTATATCTTTAAGGATAAGATATATAAATAGCTTATAAAAGTAGCTAAAGCCGAAAGGTTAGAGGCTTTAGCTAATACTGCTTTTAGTAAGGATAAGGGCCTTAGTAATAATAGCGGAAGCGATACTAAGAGCTTAAAAGAAGGCAACGACCTTAATAAGAATAATAACTTAAGCAGACTAAGTAAGAAATATAATACCTTTAAGAAGACTATAGTCTTAAAGTGCGGTTACCGTATTAAGCTAAAGAAAGTTATATATAAAAAGCTAGACTATTATACTAAGTACTTTAATAAAGCCCTAAAGTTTTAAAAAGTATTTTAAGCCGCTAAAGTTATAAGTAATAATAAAAAAACTAAGGCGGGTAATAGAGTTATGAAAACGGCTAGTAGCGATTTTAACGGCTACCTCTTAAACAGCGCGGTTATAGATAAATATAAGCTTATTTAAGATAAAGCCGTTATAGACTTTAAATATATAACTTACTACTTTAATAACTTAAAATAGTTTATTAATATAAAGGCCGTTAATCCCTTCTTAATAATATCGTTAAATAGTAGCCCGCTATAAGTAAAAGCTATAAGTATAGTAAAAATTATTATTAGTAGCGTTATATTAAAGCTATTAAATATTAATTACGCGTTAATATTACTAGCTAACCTTATTAATAGTTAGTGCTTTAAGGAGAAAAGCATTAAACTAAATAATATTAAGGAACGGCTATTTTATATACCTTTTAAGACTAAGGTCTATAATATCGCTTAAAGAATACGTATTATAACAATCCTAAATATAAAATTAAGGGGTATATATAGGACCCTTAGCTTAATAGCCTTACTATATACTTAGCGATATATAAATTATAAGATAATATAATGCCGCCTTAGCTATATAGGCCTAAAGAGGGTTCTTAAAGCATATAATAAGGCTAGTATTAAAATTAATAAGAAAAAGACTAAGAGATTTTATTATAAAGCATATTACTTAAAGAAAGCGGACGCGATAATTAGTCGCACTTTAAGCATAGTAGCTTAAGCGTTTATTATATATATTTATTAAGACTTCTTATAATATAAACTTATAGGCTATAAAAGTATTAACTATTACCTTTATAGTATTAATATCTTTACTAGATTTTACTAAGTATTATTTTCGCTTATATAAAATTAGGCCTTTAATATAGTAAAGGCTTAAAGGTTGTAAGTTAAGAATAGCGCTACTAGCGCCTTTATTTAAGTGCTAGCCTTAAAAAATATAACGGAATTTTACATTAAGAAAATAAAGGCTTAGTTAAAGGAGGATTATTTTATATAAGCTATAGCGTACTTTATATATCTTAGTAAAATAATAAAGTAAAAAGAGCAAGCGGCACGCTTATAAAGTCCGTAAAAGTAATATATATTAAGATACGGCTACCGGAATTCCTTTAGCCTTAATATATAAAGATAGCTATATATATAGCGAACCTCTTACTTATATACGGCATAGTCTTAAAAGAGGCGCCACTAAAGGCTCTGCTTAAAGAGATTAAGATTTCTTATATATACTTTATTAAATATATTTAGACTTAAAGTTATAATATATATATAACTAAGCTATAAAAGATATTAAGTAAGATAGCTAAAATAGACCTTTAAGCGTAAAGAGAAAGACTTATAAGTCTTAAAGGACTTTATAGCTATATTTAAAGAGTATAGCTCCTTAATAAAAAAAATATATAATTGCTAAAAGTATATGCTTTTATAAGGCTATTAAAAAACCCTTACCCCTTAAAAAAATAACTATAATATTATAGTCTTTAATAAAGATAAGGATAACGCTAGCCTTATAAAGGATATAATACTTTATTACTTAAGCTATTAAGAACCTTGTAATTATTAAAATAAGCTAAACTATAATAAAAACGATAAATTTAAATAAGGTAAGTTAAGTAGCTTTTAAGTTAAAAGTAATAAGCTAAGGTAGTAATAAGCTTTAAAGTTACTACTACCTTTTAAGTAATAATAAGCGTTATAGCTATTATTACTAACTTCTTATTAAACCCCTTCTTTATTAGCTATAATAATAAAGCTAAGCGATAATAATATAAATATCTTAATACTAAACGCCTTAGTTAATAAGCTAAAGGTATATTTAAAGGCGACTATAAAGGTTTAAAGCAGTTTAAGTATTTTAAAATCTAAACGGCTACGCTTAAACTCCTTACTTTACTTTTAAGGAGCCTTATAAAACCCTATAATAAGAATACTTAAAGCACGTATTATAAAGGCTCGCTTAAAGAAATACGATAAATATTACCGGTTAAACCCCGCTAAGGTTTTTAAGATATAACTATAAAGGCTTAAGCGCTTATCTAACTATAGTTTATAACGTTTTTAACTATAAAAGATATCGTAAAAACTATTAAGCAGATTTAGCCGGTATTTTTAAAGGATATTTAAGGATTTTTATAAGATATCTTAATTATAGTTTAACCCGTTTTTAACTATAAAAGTACCTTAAAAGATATAAAATAGACTTTACCGCGATTTTTAAAGGATATTTAAGAATATTTAAAGGATTTCCTTAATTATAGTTTATAGTGTTTTTAACCGGGCTTATACTTAGTTTATTAAGTAATTGTATAAGGATATTTATAGTTTATTTAAATACTAAAATTAAATAAAAGGATAGTATAGTTAAAGATCCTAAAAATTAGCTTAAAAAACTAAATATAAAGTAGCTAGCTATACCTTAAAGAAAAGATAAGCTTTTTACTATTTCTAAACCTTTATATATATTTATATATAGTAATTAGTCCGTTATACTAGCTTAATTAATATTAATTAGTTTATAGTACCGGCCTTAATTAACGGTAATTAGTTTATAATACTAGCCTTAACTAATAGTAATTAATCTAGGCTTTATCCTTTTATCCTTATACTATAAAGTATAGTAAATAATAGTAATTCTTACTTATTTAAACGGAAATTCTTTAAATATCCGCTAAGCTAAAAGCAACTATATTATATAATTAAGTACTTATCTTATAGGAAGTTAAATACTAAACGATATTATTTTTAGTAAAAAGCTTTTATTAGCCTTTAAGTCTAACCTTAATAATAAGTACCTTTTTCTTAACGCGCTTATAATAAAACTTAAAGATAAGTAAGCTATAAAAGTGGAAAAAGCCGCGGCTTATTAAGTATATTAGTTTAATAATTTCCTTTACCCTTTTTTAAAGTATTATACTATAATAGCTTTAAAAGCTAAATAAGACGTAAAATAAGTCCCGCTTAGCTAAGCGAAGACTACTATCTTTTAAGAGGCAATCCGCTTTAAAAATACTAATAAAGAATAAACTATAAAATAATAAAACTTATATAATTAAGTAAACTAAATTTAGTATTACTTAAATAAATCGATTATCCTTTAAATAAAAAAAGTAAGGATAGGCTAATTTTAAAACCCTTTAGCTCCTTACCCGCTAAATACCTTTTAAATTAAGCTTATAATAAAGCTACTTTTTCTTTAAGGTAATAAGCTTAGCGGATATTTTTACCGTATATTGCTAATAAGGTTTAATTTATAAGCTTTAACCGGAAATCCGCCTTAAAGTATACTTAGTAGTTTTTTAGTTTAGTATTATTATTTAGCTTTATACGCTATAGCTACGCTATATAAAGTAATTTTAAGACTCTTAATTAATAAAAATAAGCTTCTTATACTAAAGGCCTTATAGCGTATTAAATTCCGAGATATATATAAGACGAAAAGTTAAGCGCTTAGTAAAAGTATTAAGACTACGACCTTAATAATAAGCGATAAAAATAGAATAAGCAATACTTTTAGTAGGCTAAACCTATTTATACTTAGCGTATAGATACTAAGACTAAGTATAGCTTAAAGCTCTTTAATAAAAATAGTAGTAATATTAAACGAATAATTCCTTCGTCTCTTTTAAGTATTAAGAAAAGATTATACGCTTATAAAGCCTTAAGAAAACCATTAATTATAAGCTAAGAATATAAGGAGATTTAACCTATAAAGACCGCTAAAAGTATCTTTTAATAAAGTTTAAGAAGATAGTAAAGCTAGTATATTTTAAAGAGTAAACTATTTTATTAACTTTATCCACTAAAATATTAATAAAGGCGAGGCTTATATAGATAAATTAGCTATTTAATCACCCTTTTTTTTAAGGAAGTGCGGCGGAATAGTATTCCGGTAACCTTTTAAAACTATAATAAGAAGAGCTTAATAAGCTTAGTATTAAAATAAGCTAATAGATCTCCGCTTTATAAAATCGGTTTAAAATCTACTTAAATATAGCGATATAAGCACTTAATAAAGAGCACTTTACTATTAAAAACGTAATAATAAGATCCGACTTTAAGTTTTAAATATCGCGCTTATAATAGATAAGCTAAGGCCGCGCTTTATTAACTAAATTACTTATTTATAATAATTTACTAAAAGCTAAATGTTTATTTATAAGAATCCTTATTACGTTTAATAGGAAAGAGGAATATTAATAAATAGATTAATAAATATAAGGAAATTCTTTTTTAGCTATAAGTTAAATATACTTAAGGATTTTAAAAGTATTTATTAGCGTAAAGAAAATAGGTTTAACTTATAAAAAAGTAAAGGCTAATTAGCTATACCTTATATATACTTAAAGAATAGTCCGGGACGCCTTAGCTATTTATTAAGGGCTTATTAAGACCGCAGGTTATATTCTTAAACCGCTTAGTAAAGGCGGATATATTATAAGCCTTATAGCGCTTATTAAGTTAAAGAAGAAACTTATTTTAATAGCTAAAGATATAAGTTAAGGTCTTTTAGCTTAAAAAAAAGAACCTTTTAGACTATATACTTATAAACGCTAAAGCTAAACTAAGTATACTTTATAATTAAAGAAAGAATTATAAGAAAGACTAATAACTATTTAAAGAATAAAGAGTATAATATAAAAAAAGCTTAAACGGATATTAATAAAAGCTTAAAAGAAACTGCGATCTGTATTATAGTAAACTTAGTTTAAGAGGCTAATAAAGTATATAGACTTTATAGCGAAATGTTCCCCTTAAAGAATAAGCTTTATTAATATATTAAGGATAAATACCTCCTTAACCTTAGCTAAGACGTTGTTATATAAAATATAGCTTAATATAGTAAGTATTTATTTAAAAGCTATAAAGCGTTTAAATAGTTAAGGCTTCTCTTAATATTTAACTATAAAGCTTTAATAAGCCGTTACGATTTACTTATATATACTTATTAGTTTATAAAAAGGAAGGGCTTAAGATAAGTATTAAAGCGTATATAAATACCGGGGTAAACTAAAGCCTTATTTAAGCTAACTTAGTAAAGACCTTTTAAAATATAACTATAAACTCCTCTTAATAAATTTTTATTAAAGGAGTAAAAGGAATAGCTACTTTTAAATAAGGAGAATTTATAGCGTATATACTAAAAAGGCTAAATAATAGCGTCGCAGTTATAAAGGTAAGGATTAGTGCTTAAATAGTAAAATGCTTAGTAGCTAATATATTACTTAACTAAGATTTTTTAGTTTTTTATTAAAAGGACTTTATTAACTTTATATTAGTCTTATAAGTTAGGGCCTATAAAAAGATTAAAGCTAAAGTTAAGATAGTCTAGCTAAGACTAATAATATATAAATAGGTAATTTACTTAACTACTATAACAATTTTAGCTAGTTTTAGCTACGCTTTATTTATATAAGTTTAAGCGCTAACATTAAAGCATAATATAATGTTCTTTCTTAATAACTTTAAGCTCGCTTAAAAATAATATAAGATTATAAAAGCTTTATAGCGATAACCTATTTTAAGGAACTATTAATACTCCGCTAAGGCTAAAAAGTAAGGATAATTACGGACTTTAATAAGTAGTTTAAATTATATAAGGAGGTTAACGCTATTACTCTTTTAGCGGAAGTTCTTATAAAAAATCTAGATAAAATAAACCTTTTTAAGAACTTTTTATAAAAAGAATTTATAATAAACTATAAGCTTAAAATCGGCTAAACTAAAGACTTACTTAAACTTACTATTAATAAAGGCTTTTATATCTATGCTAAGACCTTAAAATATATATTAAAGGTTTAAAATATCTTTTAATAGTTTCCTTGCCTTTAAAAGAATAAAGGAGTAGTATATATAAATAAATTTAAATATATACGTATTTTATAAGTAAAAGAATAGCAATACTTATAAGTTATATTAGGATTATATCTATTAAGCGATAAGGATAAAAAGGTAATAAATATAATATTTAGCTAGCTAATTAAATAAACATTATTAAAATAAGTTTATAAGCTAACTTTACTCTCGGTGCTAGTATTTAAAGTATAGAAAATAATAAATAAAAAAGAAAAGGGATAAATAGTTTTAGACTTATAAGGGATTAATACTATTACTACCTTAAACGCTTACTTGATGCCGCTTTAAAGCAATACAATTAAACGCCTTTTAAAAAAGAAGTTTATTAGCGCGGGAAATATATAAACCCTTTTTTTAGTTCTTAGTTTATTAAGACTACTAAGAAAGGTTTAAGCTATTATAAGCTATAAAGATTATTAATAATACTTATAAGCTTTTAAAACTCCTAAGTATATATTTAAAGGTTTATTAATAACGTTCTTTATAAATACTAAGAATACGTAGTAGCTTATATTAATAATGTTATTATTTACTTTAATATAGCTAAAAAACACTTTTAATACTTAAAGATAATATTCCGCGCTTTTTAAAACTATAATGTTTACCTTATTTAGATTAAAGTCCTTCTTAGCGTACTTATTTATATAGCTTTTTAAATTTAAGGTAAACGCTATTAGCTTAATAAATATAAATAAACGCGTATAAGCCTTAAAGAATATTACGTTTTTAAAGAACCTTTAATAGCTTAAGAAATAGATCGGCCTTATTAAGTAGCTATACTATATAGTCTTACATTTCGCTAAAAAAGTTAATATCTTATAAAAATAAAGATTAAAGCTACTTTAAGTAACATAAGAAAAAGGAGTCTTTTTAAAGGGCTAAGGATAAGTATAATATATAGTAAAAGCCGCCTATTAGCTTACTTTAAAAAAAGGAAAGGCCTTTATAAATTTAACTAAAAAACTTACTAAGCTTTAAACGATTTACTACTTTAACCCCGCTTAATAATTATTTATCGAAATCGATATATCTTAAAAATATAAAATAGTAGCTATATAGCTTTTTACTTAAATAAAAGTATAAAATAAGATAAAAAGACGCTACTAGCCCGGACTAAGGTTAAGCTTATTATTTACTTAAGCCGCGCCTTTTTAAGTAAAGAACCTTAATACTAACTTATAAAGCTTAAAGTAGCTAGTTTAGTATAAGCAATTTATAAGTTATATATTATAGTATTATTTATAAAAACGCTATAAGTAGTTGTCTTTACTAATTTTATAAGTACTTATAAAATTATATATTAAAAATGCTTATTTATTATTAATATAAAATTTAATAATAATCTAGTCCTTACTTTTTAATACTTAAGCTAATTTCTACTTAAAGTATACTATATCTTAAGCGTTAAAAACGTTATGCTAAACGCTTTATTACGTTTACCGTATTAAAATAATAAGCTAGTATCTTTAAACTAAAAAAGGGAATTAAAATATATTTAAGAAGATAAGACGATAAACCGCGTATTCCTATATATAAAAGCATTAATCGAATTACTGCTTTACTAAAAATTGATTAATAGATATATAAAGGATATATAGTAAGTAAAGATTATTATATAGCTTAGCAATAAAATTAGTAACTTTAAACTCCTATTCTTTTAATTATAAAGGTTACTATACTTTACGGAAAACGATAAACACTAAAAACTATATATCCTTTAGACTTTTATTAAGGAAATCGTTAAGAATACTTATGCTAAATACTTTTATATAAATTATACTTATATATAATAAGATCTATTTAAGAGCTTCTAAATCTTATAGCTTAGTAAATATATAAATAAGGTTATAAACGGCTATAATGCTTATTATTATACCTAAAATAATTAAAGTAAGATATTAAAGTAGCTTATTTTAATTTAAAGTCTGCTAGTTTTATAATATATAATAATAATAAACTTTATTACTAAGCTCTTAATAGTTTAAGCTAAATAATCCTTGTAAAAAGATCTTATAAAGAACTTCTTTAATACTTTACTAACTATAACTAATAAATTCTTAAAGATATATCTCCTTATCTTAAGCAATAACTAGTTTATAGCGAAAGATTAAGTATAAGCGTTATATATTAAGCTACTTTATATTAATTAAGGGATTTTAAAAAAGATAATTTCTTATTAAGATATAAAGTTTTCTTTAATATTTTAGCAGACTTTATAATTAGCCTTTAAAATAAAGTTTCTTATATTTACTACTAGTACCTTTAAACTAACGGCTTATTAAAAAGTAAAACTAAACTATAAAAATCACGCTATAATATCTTACTGCTAATTTCTTAAACTTATACTAAACTGATATATTAATTACTTTTTAGTTTAGCTTTTATAATTCCTTTTTTTTTAATAATTTATATAGCTTTTAGTAAGCTTATTTTAAAAATAAAAATAAATAATAACTTCCGGTTCCTTAATAACTACTTATACTTATAAAACTAAGAGGTCTTATAAAAAAAACAAGGTTAGCTATTACTTTTACTTAAGCCGTTATAAAAGATAAATATAATAAAAAATACCGCTTGTTAAAATTTAAGGCTAATATTTAAGTTTAGCTATAGCTTAATAAAGGTTATTATATTATAAATAATAAGCTAGTAAAACTTTAAGAAAAACGTACTAAGCTATTTAAAGTTATTACTAAAGTAAGATAGCTTATATACTAATTATATATAAAAAGGTCTTTTAATATCTATTTAATCGTATTAATAGTATAACTACGCTTAGTAAAGAAGCTAACTATATACTTAAGCTTAGTTTAAGATAATAAAATCCTTTACTTAAATAAGTAAGAAGTAAAATAAATCCTATAAAGCTATATAATAAAAAAAGGCGGCGGAAAACTAAAAAAAGAGTTTTTATAGCTTAAAAAAGCTAGCTAAGTAGCTATAACTTATAAGTAAATAAAAAAGCAATCTTTTTATTAAAAATCGTAAAAGCTTTTAAGAAAGCATAAAAAAAGTTAGTTACTTAAGTAGTTTAAATAAGAGTATAATACGCGGCCTTTATAACTTAATATAAAACTCTTTAATTAAGAGAAATAAGTAGTTAAGCTAAAGTATAAGACTTAAAAGCTATTATAAGTTATAAGAAACTATAACTTACCGCGCTTAAAGTAATTAGTTATTTTAATAATAATATACTGCCGTTTACTTTAAGTAATAAGGCCTTTTTAGCCTTATAATATACTTATTTAAATTCTCTCCGCCGCTTGCCCTCTCTTTTTTCTTTTTTTCTTTTTATAACTATATTCCTTATACTACCGGCCTTAGCCCGCTATACTTCGCTTACTTTAATATATATAACCTTTTTTACTTTAAGCTTATAATCTTTATACTTTTATTTTAAGTCTTTTTATCGTTTAATATCTTTTATAAATAAGATAAGCTATTTTATAATTACTTTTCTAGCCCGCTTTTTTATAAGCCTTTACGCTTTTAATATAAAGAATATAATTAAGTGCTTAAGCTTTATAAAAATAAAGTAGCTATACTTTATAGCTTTAAGTCCTTTAATAAAAGTTAAAACCTTTAAGTTTAAGCTTTTATATAAACCTATATTACTTTTTATATCCGCGCTTAAGCTAATAAGTTTAACTTAAATTATAGTATTATAAAAGACGGCTTATATTACCTTTTATAAATACTTAACTTAAACGACTTACCCTTTAACTTAATACTATAATATAGTTTAAACGGCCGGTTTTATAATAGCTTAGCTATACTTCTTACTTAGCTCTTATTATTAAAAAGCCCTTACCGCTTATATATTTTTTAAAGTATAGCTAGAAATCCTTTTTAATAAAATAACTAGCTAATACTTAACGCTTTTAGGTTAGCTAACCTCGCTATAATCTTAAGATTTATAGTAGTTATTATAGCTAGTAAGAACCCGCTTTAGCTAAATAAATAAAATAATATCCGCGCTATCTTTAATTATATATTTAAGGCCTAGCTTAATTAGTTTATAGCTAGGTTTATAATAGCGTTTTAAGCTATTATAGCTAAAACCTTATCTCGCTTTATATATAGTCTAGCCCGCGCTATAAAATCTTACTTTAAACGTATAGCCGCTATAAGCTTTAAAGACTTATTTAGTTTTACTTAGTAAACGCTTTTTCCCTTTACTACTAGACTTAGCTTAGTTATATAAAGGCGTATAAGCGCTTTATTATAGTTTATACGCCGTCTTTTTTTAATTAAAAAAAGATAGTAATAACTAGCTTTATATTAAGGGCCTACGTATACTTAGTTTAGTAGCACGTAGCTAAATAATTATTTATTTAAAGCTAAAAAGAGAAAGGGGAAATCTTTATTTAAGCTACGTAGCTTTATACTTTATAAAGGTCGCTTAAGTAGCCTATACTTAGGTTAAGTTTAAGTTAAACTTAAGTTAAGTTCGGGTAAAGTCTTATATAACTTCGGCTATATATTAGCCTAACTTTAAGTTATTCGCTATAGTATAATTATAGCTCTTTTTATAGTATAGCTTATAATAATATCCCCCTTTTAAGCTATTATATACCGGGGTATTTAATATCGGCGCCCTGCCCCCCGCTTTACGCTTAATATTAATCCGTATAATCGTTTTTATTATACTTATAATTATATACTAACGCCTCCCTTTAAATAATATTATATTAAAGTATCGGATATATTATACGCTTACCTATCCGCGCCGCTACGTTATCTTTAATAGCGCTAAGGCGGTATAATATATCTCCTTTACTTACTATTAATATTAGTGCTTAAGGCACGTCTTGCCCTTCCCGCCGCTTATAGTCCTTAAGTATAAATACCCTTCCTCTCTCCCTTTCCCTCTCTTCTCTCTTTTCCTTCTTTAATTATTAATCTACCTATACGCGCGCCCCCTCTTATAATAGCTTCGCCGCGCCGCGTCTTAATATATTTACTATAACCCCCCGCGCTTTATTTTTTACTATATTATAGGCGTTTACCTATCCGGCGCCCCTTAGTATACTTAGTAACTATATACTACCGCCCTTATGTTAATCTTCGCGCCCGCCGCTATTACTTAATAAGCGGAGCGCGATATATAGTATTACTATATAGCGCCCCCCTTACTTTATATATATCGGATATATAGTATCTCTTAACGTAGATACTTAGTAAGGCTTATTAAAATTAAGCCTTACCTTATACTTATATATATTTTACTTATACTTATGCTAGCTTATACTATTTACTTATATATCCCTATTCTTAGATAATATATAATACGATACTAACGCGATATTAGTATACTAGTAATACGGTTGCTACCGCAAACGCGCTTTAAGACTATATATCTTAAAGGACGTTTAAAGATTACCGTACTAACTTATATATATATTCTTTAATCCTTAATAAACGCTAGCTAAAGTAATATTATTAATAACTACTATAATATATAAAGTTAGCTTATGCTATTACTATAGCGTGCTAAGCTTAAATATACCTTAACGTTTAAGGTTAATCTATTAATATCGGTAAGTAATAAGTAGTTTACTTTAATTAAGTTATAGTTTTTTATATATTTTATTTATATCTACTTTATATCTTATTATATCTTATCGTATCCTTTATTTATCTTATTATTATCTATACTTAGTTCGCGTTTATAGTATATCCTCCTTATACTTATCGTTTAAAATTATCTTAACGTTTACTAAGTATAGCCCGAAACTCCTTTTTATTTTTCTTAGTTTTCCTCCTTTTCTCCGCTACTTTCTTTATCCTATCTCCTACTCCTTAGCTTAGCTTACTATTGTCTTTCCGCCTTGCCCCCGTTATTTTTTATTACGTTACTATATCGTCCTTTAAATTCTATTAAGGCGATAATATCTTAAAAATCGCTAATTAGCTACTATATTTAATTAGCATATTTATACTACTTTACTAAGACTTAGCGCTATCTCTATTTTTTAATTTATCTTTACTAAGCTTACTTAATTATCTTTATAATATACTTAAGTTTATTATCTTCCTTAATTACTAGTAATAGCTAGTAGTCGTTAACTACTACGCCTTATAGTATAAGGATAAGGGGATAGGGCGCGGACTAATTACTACTAGTTAAGGCCGGTACTACGGACTAATTACTACTAGTTAGGGCCGGTACTACGGACTAATTACCGCTAGTTAAGCCGGTATAACGGACTAATTACCGTATATAAATATATATAAAGGTTTAGAAATAATAAAAAGCTTATCTATTCTTAAAGGTATAGCTAGCTACTTTATACTTAGTTCTTTAAGCTAATTTTAAGGATCTTTAACTATACTATTTATAGTGCGTAGATAAACCGTAAATATCCTCGTAAAATCGCTTAATAAACTAAGTATAAGCCCGGTTAAAAACACTATAAACTATAGTTAGGGAAATCCTTTAAATATCCTTAAATATCCCTTAAAAATCGCAATAAGGTTTATCTTATATCTTTTAAGGTGCTTTTATAGTTAAAAATAAGTCGAACTATAGTTAAGATATTTAGCGGAAATCCTTAAAAATCCTTTAAAGATACCGGCGGAATCCGCTTAATAGTTTTTATAGTATCTCTTATAATTAAAGACGTCGTAAACTAAAGTTAAGTAAGCTTTTAACCTTTTATAGTTATATTTTAGAAACCTTAGCAGGGTCCGATTAGTAATATTTATTATATCTCCTTAAGCGAGCCTTTATAGTATATACTTTAAGCGTTTTTATCGCGGGGTTTTATAAGGCTTTTTAAAAGTAAAGTAAGGAGTTTAAGCGTAGCTATTTAAATTCTATAATAACTCCTTTAAGTAAAAAAGAAAAGCTAATATCTTTATTAGTTTAAAGTAAAAATAAAGTAAAGGGGGCGCTAAGTAATAGCTTTATAGTAGCGTTTTCGCGTTATATTAATAGTGCGCTATCTTTATCCTTTTAATAGTTCTTTTAGCCTACTTAGCTAATAGTAGCTAAGTAGCTTAAAATAGCTAGTAAGCGGCGCTTATTATAGATTCTTACTTTTTATTTAGTTCTATATCTTTATTTTTATTAAGGCGATTAGTACGTTTAGCTAAAACGTATAGTAAAATTTTCCGACTTTCCTTTAAAGCGTATATCCGGGCACCTATTAAGTAGTAAGGAGTCTCTATATTAAGGAATACTTAAATTCCCCGGCGGGATACGTTATACGAGACTAGCTTTATTTAGGCCTTCTTTTATATTATTATCTTACTTACCCTTTTACGCCGTTTTTAAATCCTCCGCTAAATTTCCTATATTACTTACTAGCCTTATAAGCCGCTTATAAGTAAGATATTATATTTTACTTATTACCGCTATTATAATTATCCCCTGCTTTTTATTATTAAGCTTTCTAACTTATTATCCTTCTTATACGGCGCTACCGCTTATACCTTTCCGCTAACTAATACGCGTTTAGCTACTAAGAAAGTATTAAGGTAAGGGTAAGCCGTCTTATTAATATTAATAAGTATAGTTAATACTAAGGTATTAAACGTCTATATTCCCACTTAAAAGCGGGTAATAAGGTCCTTAATAGCCTTAATACTTAACTCCTTACTCTTAAAGTTCTTAATATGCTTAATAGTCCTAAAGAACCTTTATATAAAAGGGGCCTTAAAGGCGAGAATATAAAGCGTATAATCGATATAGCTAATAAAGCAGATATTAAAGCTTAGGAATTTTATTACTTAAGTTAAAGTTAAGTCGCGTTTAGACTCTTCGCGGGCCTATAAGTAAAATTTAGCGTAGTTTATAGCTAGGCGGAAACTCTTAATTATTATAATCTTATCGCTAAAGTATAGGCCTGCGAAGCTAGGCTTATTAAAGATTATATTAGTTACTATAAGCGGCTTTTATAAGATTAAGCGGCGGAATATATTATAAGGCTAGGTATTACTATCTCTTTTAGTTAAGGAAAGATAGCGGATAGACTATAATAAGGCGCTCGTACGCCTTTATAACGCCGGGCTAAGCGTAGCGGCAGGCGGAAAAAGCGTTCGCTAAGCGGGACTAAACGGGTCCTTAAGGCTTATAGCGGCTATAAGCTAAGAAGGGGATTTTATAGTATAAGCTAAACTATATATAAAGCGAGATAGGGTTTTAGCTATAGTAGCTTAAGATACCGCTATAAACCTAGCTATAAACTAGTTAAGCTAGGCCTTAAATATATAGTTAAGGATAGCGTAAATATCGTTTTAGTCGTTAAGCTAAAGCGGGTTTCCGCTAACTATAGCGGCTACTATAAATCTTAAGATTATAGCGAGGTTAGCTAACTTAAAGGCATTAAGTATTAGCTAGTTATTTTATTAATAAAGATTTCCGGCTATACCTTAAAAAATATATAGGCGGCGGGGGCTTTTAGATATTAAGAGCTAAGTAGGAGGTATAGCTAAGTTGCCGCAAAACTAGCTATTTAAACCACGCTATAGTATAAGGCGAAGAGGTAAGTTATCTAAGTTAAGTATTTAAAGAGGGTAGTATAGGCCGTCCTTTATAGTGCTATAGTTTAAGTTAAATCTATTAGCTTAAGCGCGGCTGCGGAAGGCGGCGTAAGTTTATACGGAAGCTTAAACTTAAAAGTTTTAACTCTCGCTAAGGGACTTAAAGCTATAAAGGATAGCTACCTTATTTTTATAAAGCTTAAGCGCTTACTTATATCCTTTATATTAAAGGCATAAAGGCTTATAAAAGAGCGGGCTAAAAAAGTAGTTATAAAATAGCTATTCGTAGCTATAAAAGACGTTAAATAATAAAAGGACTTAAAATAAGAGTATAAAAATCGTAAGCTTAAGGTAAAGAAGGTTATATATATAAAAGTAAGTAAGGTATAGCGGGCTATAGCTAGCGGTAAAGGGAAATATAGTTATAAAAAGAAAAAAAGAAAAAAGAGAGGGCAGGCGGCGGAGAGAATTTAAATAAGTATACTATAAGGCTAAAAAGGCCTTATTACTTAAAGAAAACGGCGGTATATTATTATTAAAATAGCTAATTACCTTAAGTATAGTAAGTTATAGTTTTTTATAACCTATAGTAGCTTTTAGGTTTTATACTTAAGCTTAACCGCTTAATTCTCTTAGTTAAAGATTTCGTATTAAGTTATAAGAGCCGCGCGTTATGCTTTTATTTAAACTACTTAAGTAATTAACTCCTTTTATGCTTTTTTAAAAGCTTTTACGATCTTTAATAAGAAAACCGCTTTTCTATTTACTTATAAGATATAACTACTTAGCTAGCTTTTTTAAGCTATAAGAAACTCCTTTTTTAGCTTTCTACCGCCTTTTTTTATTATACGGCTTTATAGGATTCGTTTTACTTCTTACTTATTTAAGTAAGGTATCCCTTTATTTTAAACTAGTCTTAGGTATATAGCTAGCTCGTTTGCTAAGCGTAGTTATACTACTAAAACGACTAGATAAATATTAAAGGACCTTTTTATATCTAGCTAGTATATAAGCTATCTTATTTTAGCGGTAACTTTAAACGGCTTAGTATGTCTTTCTTAAAGCTTTACTAGTTTACTATCCGTAATATAATAGTTTTTACTAAGCTATAGCTAAACTTAATCGCTAAGCTTAAATTTTAATAAGCGGTGTTTTTTATTATATTTATCCTTTATAGCGGCTTAAGCGTAAGCGATAGCTAACTTAGCTTCTTCTTATAAGACTTTTTAGTTTTATAAGTATAAGTAGTTACTAAAGAGCTAAAGGCCGTTATTTATTTTTATCTTTATAATAAGCTTACTAAAGGCCGCGAGAATTATTAAGGAGAAGAAATTATTAAAGCTAAACTAAAAGGCGATTAGTATATCGGTTTAGCGTAAGTTTAAGAAATTAGCGGTAAAGAATTATAGTGCGATTTCTATAGTTTAGTTTCGCCTTTTTAATAAGCCGTTAGTTTAAGGGTGCTAAGTAGTAAATATAAAAAGCTTCGATTTAAAGGCTTGCTATAAGGTCTGCTAAAATACTAAAGTAAACTTTATATCTTAGTTAAAGATTATCCTCTTTAAAATCCCTTAATTAGCGCGGAGTAGTTTAGTATATAACGCTTATACTTAGTCTTTTGCTATAAACTAATTATTACTTAAGATAAGGAGATATATTTTTAAGAATTTATTAGTTATAGTTAATAAGGTATTAAAGAAGTTCTTTATAGGATCTTTTTATTAGGATTATTTAGCTTAAACTATTAAGAGCTTAGTAATAAAGTCTATCGCTATTATATAGTATAAAACCGGCGGGCTTTAAATTAAGATAAGCTACCTTAGCGTCTAACTTTAATCGGTTTAGTTATAGTAATAAGTATTATAGCTATCTATAACCTCGTTTATATATTTACTAAGCTATAAGATCGAGAAGCTTTTAAATAGATCTTACTATATATAAGTATAGCTAGTATAAAAATATTTAGCGTAGGTATCTTTAACGATCTTCTTAGTATAAGTCTTAAGAATATATAGTCTTTAGCGTTTATTATTCTCCGTAAAGTCTAGCAACCCCTATAACCGGACGAATAGAAGTCTAGGGACCCTATCCTTATCGCTAAGCTACGCTATGATTTTTACTTACTATATATCCTTTATATATCCGTTAATTATTTTTTAGCGGAGCGGCAATTTAATTAATACTTTTATATAAAGGAATACGTAGTCTATTATCTTATTTTCTTAAATACGTTTTAATTCCCCTTTTTAGTTTAAGAATACCGGCTTATTATCTTAGTGCGGTAAACGTAAAAGCGCGTTTAGTATAACGTTTTTAACGCTTAGGATATAGTATACCTTAAGCGGGAATTAGCTTAAGTATTAAGATATAAGGACTAGCTTATTATTAGATTTTATATTAGTAAAAAATAAGGATTTTTAGTATACGATTTTATAAGTACTTATATAGTTAGTAAAGATAACTACTTATAGCGTTCTTACGGATAGTATTATAGTGCGTAACCTATATACTACTTATATTAAACTAGCTACTTTAAGTTTTATAGGCTAGTATTAAGGTTCTCCGCTTTAAAAGGCGCGGCTTAAGTAAACGATAAGCTAAACCTTAGTTTAGGCTAGTAGCGTCTTTTTATCTTATTATATACTTTCTTTTAAGTAAAAAGCTATAGCCGCTACTTTATATTCTTAAGATATATCGATTTAGATAAATAGTTATTAAGTAAGGTGAAAGTAGTAAATTATTTAAGGCTTAGTAAGTTTTTTAGTTAAAATTATAAAGGCTTTTTCTTCTTCCGAAGTAAGCTAAAAGGCGGCTTTTCGCGGCGTATTAAGCTTATCCTTAGCCCTTAAAAGGGACTCCTTTTACTTATCTTACTTAAAGCAGCTCCGTTTTTTATTTTTATAAGACGTTAACTTCCTTAGTAAAATACGGGACTAAATAGCATAGCTACTTAATAAAGCTAATCTATTTTTTAAGCTATTAAAGGTTTTTTAAGAACGTAATATCCCTTAAGACTTATACGCGTTTATTTATATTTATTAAGCTAATAGCGTCTACTTTAAATATAAGGAGCTATATAAATAAGTACGCTAAGAAGGACTTTAGTCCGGATAAGGTAATATTATAGTCGTAGAAAGCGCGAAATATAGCCTTTAAATATTAAAGGTATTCTTTAGCTATATTAAAGTAAATAATAATATTATCGATATAGGCCGCTACGTATTCTTAGTATTTATAAAGGACGTTATTAATAAACCTTTAAACGTATACCGGGGAGTTCTTAAAGCTTATAAGTATTATTAGTAATCTTTTTAGCCCGCGATAGCTTATAACTATAAACCTTTCTTAGTAGTCTTAGTAAACTAAGACCTAATAAAAAAACAATCGTGCGTTTACTATACTAATAAACTTCTTTCCTTAAAGGCGTTTAATTATATCGCTTTAAAAGGGCATAAAGTAAGTATTTAAGGTAGTAATAGCGTTAATCCCTTATAAGTTTACGACTACTTATCTCTTTTCCTTTTTATTTACTATCTTTTATATTATAAATACTAACGCTATAAATAAGGTTAGCTTATAAACTCGTTTTTATTAGCCTTATACGGTTAGCTAGCCGAATATTATATTTACTACCTTCTTATCTTTATCGCTTAATAAGTATAATCTTAATATAACTTATTAGTATTACTATCTTTTTATTAAAGGAATATATATATATTCGGATTTATCTATATATACTACTCTCTTATCTTTTTAAAGGCGGGGAAACAATTAAAGGATATCTTAAACTTTTAATATATATTTTATATCTTTAGCGTAGATCCGGACGCCCTTATTAATAATAAGTTTAAGCAGGTCCTTAGTTTAGCCGATTTTAAGTTTATAGTTTATAGTAAGATCTTTTTATAAGAAGTCCTTAGTAGGGTTTATTTTATCCGGATTTTCTATAAAGGCTTCTATTAAGGAAGTAATAGTATTAACCTCCTTATATAGCTAAAACTGCTTATTAAGGTCTATAATTATCCTTACCTTTTAGCCTTAACGGAGTATTAATAGTTCCTTAAAATAGTTTATCGTTATAAAGCTTTTATAATCCTATATTATTATCTAGGCGAGCTTAAAGTTATTAAGGAAAAATATTATATTACGCCTTAACGGCGGCGCCTAAACTTATATAAGTAAAGCGTAGCTAAAACTAGCTAGAATTATTATAGTAACTAAGTAGATTACCTATTTCTATATCGCTAGTCTTAGCTAAACTATCTTAACTTTAACTTTAATCCCTTTATAGGCCCCGATTTATAAGATTAATATAGAGTTAATAAGGTTCTTTTAGTAAGAAACTATAAAGTCTTAGCTAAGTAATATATTAGCCGCTAAGCGTTTTATTATTTAAGCGCTAATTTTTACTTTTATAACTATAAGGCTACCGTTTAGCCTTCTTAGTATATACGCGGTAAATTCCGCTTATCTAATAGTAGCTATCTTTCTTACTCCTTAAATAAGAATTTGTTAAGAGGAGTTTATAGTTATATCTTAAAAGGTCTTTATTAAGTCGGCTTAAATAAAGCTTTAGTTTACCTTAGTATCTATATAAGCTTTAATACTTATCTTAGGCCCTTCTTTTCTATAAACTAATAAGCGTATATAAGTAAATCG
>JAPEBW010001417.1:0-24617 GCA_027405785.1 Ophiocordyceps robertsii | reverse complement strand
ATGATGATAGCATGACCCTGAATACGAGTAGATTATTTAGAGACAACCCGGGGATTGCCGCCTTTACCTAGGACGCGATAGAGCCGAGCCGGCTCATGCAAATCGTACAAGCATGCGCTGTTGAATGACTTCAGATGTATGCGTGTGGATCGACATTATGGAGAGGCCAAAGAGGGCGGCAATGCTGGATCCCAAGTGGCAGTCGAAGCAGTAATAATGAATATACCACATCATCAATCAAAACTTCAACATGTGTTGCGTCACCTGCTGTGCAACCCGGCTCATATGACCACCTAAGATACTCTTTTGCCATTTGTAACTCATCTCGGCTCCCAGTAGCCGCACCCCCCCATCCTGGTTTGATCACATATTGACAGCCTAAAGGCTTTCCATCTGGGCCATATCTGGTATATCCCTCCTTGATGATTTGGATGGGATCTCTGCGGCCAGCAGGGGGTTTCCCGGCGCCCGATGGGCTGCCGCCGATGTTTGGGGAGCTGGGAGGCTGCGGCCTGTTGTTAGAGCCGACATTCTTAGGAGGGGGAGGGGGAGGGCCGCCGGCAAGGCTGCCCAGCTACACGGCGCCGACATTCTTGGGAGGACGGGGAGGGCCGACACCACGGCCCGTTGGAGAGTTGCCAGCGAGGCCGGGAAGAGCGATGCCGAATTTAGGGCCCGAATGAGTGCCAACCCCTCTCCCGGGAAAACCTGATGCACCACCAACGGGGCCAGGAGGCGCCGGGCTCCATTGTCCGCGGCGGATGACGCCGGCCTGACTAGCAGTAGGCCATAGGAGAAGACAGAGAGCGAAGGACACGACTAGAACGCCCCAGCGCCCGTGTATCATGGTGATCCGGAACTTGGCGTCACGGTGCTGTAGAGAGGACGAAAACGAAGTGCCAAGTGCAGGACGATGAGAGTCACGACATGGGATTGGGGGTAGGTCGGTATGTGGCATTATATACGTGATACGAGTATTTCGTCACTGCTGCGGCGTGGGCACAGCACGGATGAAATGGACTGTATCGATAGAACAGTTACACCATCGACGACGACTTGAGCCATAGCGGACAAGGTGGGGATAAGAACCGCACAGTGTGAAAGGGAAGTTTGGAATCTATAAGTCGACTGCGCATACGAATGATTTCGCCCCAAGGGCCTATACTCTCCCCTATGCGGCATAGACCTGTCCCTCGCCTAGAGTCATGCTTCCTCCTCCCTAGTATCTTTTTTAGTTCTCCGGCGTCCGCTTAGGGTATTGTTTTCGTCTTAAAGTATCTTGACCCTTAACTGTGATTCCTCGCGTCCCCTTAGAAACTAGTCAGGAGGCGATAATCGCCTTGCAGTATATAACTTTGAGTTATATGCTAATTAAAACATCACCTAACAACGCCGGCTAATCAGGGTAGGGACACTCTTCCAGCCGAGGTGGGAGTCCGCCTTGATTCTTTCTGGCCCTCGCGGATTAGCTCTTGTTAGTATAATCTAAGTTCAGATACTAAGCCACTTTTTAATATTATTTATGCGAATGTTCTTATTAGGATATATCTTGTCCGCGGTGCACGAATCGCAAGTTACTATATAGCGCCATGCTTGTCGACTATCGGTAACCCGTCGCCTTAACTAGAGAGCATATACGTATACGAAAAGATAGGGGGCATATATAATAAGTGGGGTGGTGTGGCTTATTATGGCGCAGCGCCGATACCGCATAATTAGGTGCGTATATTCTCTACGCCTATATAGCAGACTCTATCCGTATACGGCAGCCGTAATTGTGACACTTGGATAGTCAATGCGCTATTCGCTTGCGTGGACTTTAGCGCAGGCGACCGTAGGCCCAGAATTGCTATAGCCCCTGCCACGCCTACTTTTTGCTTGAGGCATTATTCTAACCCACTTTCAGATAGCAAACGAGCCATGTACATAAGCCTTCTAACGCATTAAGTCATCATCCGACTCTGTCTATACAAGTCAGGCGATGAGTTTTGACTTATTAAATTCGTCCCGGTGACTACATGTTACCAGTTATATGGATGTTGCCCAAGCCGTCAAGTGGCGTGATAATGGCTGAACTGCCTAGGGGGGAGTGGATGCTGTCTGTAAGCATAGAGAAAATATGTAGAAGCATAGAGGTATGAATAGCATCGACCTCACTCTATATAACTGAGTTGCGATATTTACTCGGTAGAATCACCTTACTATCCTTTTTCCTGCATGCCCGGGGCCGACTTCCCAGTCTCATCTCACGGCCCGGTTACTAAGATGAAGCTCGGCGCTTTTATTGCCGCCCTGTTCGCCGTGGGCGTTTCCTGCCAGGGTCCGAGGATCGAGATCGCGCAGGAAGTTGAGAGCCGCAAAGAAATGGAGGAGCATATACGCGAGTTGCAAAGCGGCATCAGCTGGAATACCTCACATGCTTTGGAACAGAAGATAATCGCCGGCGAGGTCGACAATGGCTGCGGTTTGTGGATTCGCTGCGTGGCGGCCAAGTTGATCGAATAGAGGGTCATGGTCCCGCTCAGGAGGACTCCTAAAGGCGATGGCGCTCCATCTCTCAACGGCCAGTGGCAGTTCGACCCCTAGGCAGTTCCCAAGGCCGAGGTTGTGGTCAAAAGGGAGGTGATACGCAGAGCGAAAAACTTCTTGGACGACCCCGTGGCTTTAACAAGGGAGAAGTCGACAATCCACATCGACAGCACCACGACAGGTTGGAATATTGCGGTCCAGGGAAGCCTCGGAACGTGGAACCCAATCAGTGGTGGCAACAAGGGGCTCACAATCTCCGGGGGTTACTCTTCGCAAACCACCAAGGGGACGCAGGTGTCTGTTTCGGATGGCGGCAGCTTTCCTTGCCCGCCTCACTATAACTGCTGGTCCGAGTCCTGGGCGACATATGTCAAAATCACTGGCGTCTGCAAGCTTTATCCTACAATCACCTGCGGATGGTCTGCAGACCCTTGTCGCACCGGGGACAGCATATCCATCAAAGACTTGCCCAGCAATTGTCAGGGAGTTTTAGATTGGCGCCACACCACCTGCAAGTCCGACAATATCAGAAAGGAGTGTGAGATTTTAGCCCCGATTATGGAAGGAGAAAGGCCATACGTCACCGAGGTATTTTTCAACAGACCTCACCCGAGCTTTTACCCAAAGCCTACAATCACGGGCTATAAGGCCGGCGAATATTTACTAGCCTCTAGATCCGATACATACGACCCGTCTAGACCTAACGAGAAGAGGTATTGGAGCAAGGCCAACGAAGTATGGTATCTCAATAACATTTATCCTAGGCTTAACGACGAAGTGGCTAAGTTTAAGCATAACCCTCCTAAGATTCTAGACAAAACCGGAGATTGCTATCTGCTTAAGAGTGAAGAATGGTTCTGCCTATTGCAGGAGGGGGACAAAAAGTATTTCACGGAAAAGAAGAGTTACTTCTATGCCAAGCCGACAGCACCCAAACCTACCTAGTATAAGATCGAAGAGTTCCTAATAAACAAGCTACGGACGACGGCGGAAACGCCAAAATGTCAATTCTAGAAACGAAAATGTATATGGGTCGGGGAGGCTCCAGGCTGTTTGAGGGGCGTTACGACTTTTAGACAAAAAGACTCTTTAGGATGGGAAGCTGTTCATATCTTTTCGAGGCGAGGTTCGGACAAACTTTGCCCTTTTACACTGGGGAAAGATGACGCGGATTGCTGCCGTCTTATTCTGGAGCTATGCGTGGGGGGATGGAGGCGACTCTGGTGCGATCCAAAGATAGATCAGCCGCCTCCATCAAACGAGACTACTTACTAATACTATAGAAGCCCCTAAGGAATCTATGAAAGGCCAGTTAGAAATAGCACGCAAGCAGATGACTCTTAATGTACCCCGGCATTAGCATTGCAGCTAATAATAGGTGCTTTCGAGGACATAAGCTATCGAATCAGAGTGGTCGATGCCTTCTTATTGTGTTTGAATTTAGTAGATTTGCTACCTGCGATGCTACTAGCCGCTCTAGAGTAAAGGGAAGAGCCCTAAGAGCGACGATTATTTAGTATTAAACTTCTAGACTCTTCTTATAATCTTTAGAAGACACCCTTCTCTTATCCTGCGTTTTATGTGTCGTTTCCTAATAGCGGCGCTTTAACTCTTCTTATTCCTATTGTTTTTGCCGATTGGTTTCCTTTCTAAGGCTATGTTCTCTTGCTGCTTGACTTCCTTTACCTACCGTTTTCTCTCTGTTTCCGCTTCTAGCTGCCTTCCCTTCTTCACTAAAGGGATCGCCGGCGGAGAGCCTCTATTCCCACTTTCAGGCAAAACAGTCAAGTTATAAGGCCACGTAGGGGTGAGTGGTAGCCAGTCCCCCGGCCGAAACAACACCGAGGCACCTGCATGTATTTACTTGCAGTGTCATGTGTGTGCATCGAGATGCCTATTTTCCCACCTACAGGCCCTCCTATAAGTCGCGACCCTATAGGTGCCAGGTGCGGACATGGACTTTCGCATGACTAGGGATATTGTATTCCGACATTGCACTCACACACCGTACAAGTAGGTAACCCATGGGCTGATATTAACCTAGTCCTAGTCGTATGGGGCAGCTGGATATCGCATTAAGCTCTACCTTCGAGGTCGAAGAATGAATGATAAAAACACTTCTCGTAGCGCGTTATCGCACACCTCCAACGTTTTCTAACCCCGGAATAAGCGAATCGCACTAATTATCTTGCCACATCTGATTATTTTTTTATTTATATTAAAGATACGAAATTACGACTTAAATAAACCAAGCACGATCGAAGGCAACGCGTTAGACTATGTTAACGCTGGCTGGTTAAAACCCCACGAGGACGAGACCCCGCATTTAGTGGCATTCCTTCTAAATGCATGGCTATGGTACTGTACGGGTCTTCGACGAATGGAGAGCCGAGCTGAAAGGGACGGGAATGCCGGGAGAAGTCAAGGATGCGGACGAACCAAAGAGTGAGGAATAGGGAGTGGTGGATTTGAAAAGAGATGCTCTCACGGGCGGAGCTGAGGGAATTGCATTGAACTTACTCGGACGACTGATAGGGAAAGAGAATACGAGGTTAGTAGAAGCAAGCGAACCAATCCAGTGAAGCATGGCTAACCCTTAAGGCGCCTGGCATCGGCTACGGCACCGGTGGGATGAAGCGGTGAAATGAAGCGGTGGGATGGGTGGAGTAGAAATTGTTATGCTAATACATAGCAACGAGAAGGGGGGCCGTGTAGGAAAGGTTTAAGATGTATGTTCTAGGTCTAGAGGGGCAGGGCAGCTTAAAGGTTCTAATTATATTAAAGGTCTCGGTGACCTATAGATATCACTCGAATAAGAGGGATTTATTTTGCTTAAGAGGCCTTTATACCTTAATGCTACATAGCCTGCCTAGGAATACCTCCTATTAGTTCCTTGCTTACAGGCTTGCCTTGTCTCGCTAGCACGTACCTTCTTATATAACCCGCTTTTATTATATATTCTATAGGAGGATGCTCGCACGCTAAGAAAGCCGGTATAAAGGGTACTTGTTAGATAACCGGTATATCGCAGCAAAGATATAGCCTACACCTTGTGTGGAATAATAGGTAGTACCTTATATGTTATGTGAAACTACTTCGTAGTGGAATAGGATTCCCAAACACTAGTTCATGGCTCTTCTATATCAACCTACCATTGCCGCCGACCTACATCTATGGCAAATCGCGCCTCATTACAGCAATTTTGCCTCTATAACTCGCTTAGGCAACCACGTAAAAATGTACAAACACTCGGCTATTCTCGCCATCTTAATTGCAATCCTCCTGCTCTTAGGGCCGGACAACTGTCAAGCTGCTCCAATAGGGCGTTTTGGGAATATCTTTGGTTTCGGAGGAAATCGCTCACCCGCATCTAGTGCCCGCCCATCTGGCCTTGGAGCAGGCCTAGACGGTGTAACAAGACGCTTGCCCAACGTGCCTGGCAGACCGGCCCGACCTGAAGACAGGCATGCCATCTATGGAGGGGTTCCAGCCCAAAATGTCCGCACGTCTGATTTCGGACCTGGCTCCCGGTCTAGTACCGGTAGCGGTAGCGGCAGCGGTAACCCGTATGAAAAGGTCTGATACAAGACATGTCTGCCGCCAGTTGAGACATTGCTGACGACCTCACCATATAGAACCACAACTACTACACTTCACCTAAAGTGCCCGTAAACCAAGGGGCGGGACGGCCTCCAACGGACCGCGAAGTCTGGAAGACAAACAGCATGTACGGGGCGTCGCCAGGGCCAGCGAAAACAAATCCCTCCTTCTCTAATACGTATGGCGCGGGACATGCACCCGGTAGTGGTTCGGGTGCCGGTAAAGCACCTTTCGGGGGCAGCGACTTATCCTCTGCCAAAAAACCGCCTCCAGGCGGCGTTAGGGTGCTCCCACCGTCCTAAGGGGCTGTCACACAGGAGATATCAGCGCGGCAGGATCGACGCTCCCTGCCTGCTGCCTGGCAGGCAGTAGACACTAGGCGAGCAGCAGCGCCACTCACTCTTATAACTGTTGTATTTAAGGATGAATTATTCCCACTCATTAGTAACAAGAGTCTTCCAGTCCCTCATCATCCGTGCGATAGTTATGAGCCCGGTCTGCAACTGACTGGGTATCTTATTCTCGTTTATTCTGCTGCATACGAATAGCTTCTACAATAAGCTCAGCTATTAATCTTGACGGCTCTTCGAAGGGCACCGTTCTTAACGGCCCTTCTAACTAGAAACAATAAAAGGGGCGACATCTTTATAGAGTGATAAGATGCTTACTAGAAGGTCCTGCAGGGAGCTATGTGGATAAACTGTGCGAAATAGGGGCTAACTGTGTAAGTCAGGGGGCTCAGACTGTTAGAGGCTAATGTACCCTGTGTGACATACCCCCCCCAGGTTGCAGAGCTCCTAATAGTGCAGACCATTAGGAGGACTAGTAGTCCAAACTGCAGTCCAGACCGGTAGTCCGTGGACTCTTGGTCCAGTCCACCTCTTTCAAGCTAGGCTGGCAGTCCAGTCTGCGTCTCTCGGACCAGACTGACCATTGATCCAGCCCGAGGGTTGCAGACTAACCGTTTAACTATTAGGCCGTCTAAACTCGGCGTGCCTCGAGCAACACCTTTCTAAGTCTGTGGCCGGGTTGAAATCCACTTTACTTTCATTATGCCCCGGTTTGCCTTCAACTTGCTAAGCCATAACGACCTCACCTATATCTTTGCAACACGAACGAGAATATCTGCTCTTAGAGGTGGCTACTAACAATGCTAGACATAGATCGTAGCTTAGCAGCCTCGTGGATACGGCCTAAATGCTATAGAATATAGGGGCGTGGGCAAGGAAAGTCTACGTGTGCTATATGTGCTGTCTGTAGCAGGACTGGGTTCCCTACCAGGTGAAACAAATTGACCAATCAACCAGCCTCAGCTGTACCTTCCTCGGAGAGCTTTCCTAGAGACACCTGCTCTTTAGAATCTGCCGACGTGGTTGTAAAGGCCTCTCTTTCCTTCCTCGGTAGTCCCTCTATACGTGCCACTTGCCTAGGCTCAAGAAGGCCGCAACCCCCCACGACCTAGTAGGCATAGTTTGGCACGGGTAAGTCTAATAGCGTGAGATTCTCATCTAAACGTTTTTTAAAGAAGGAATTAAATTAAGTGCATTCGTCGGCAGGTTAGGCTATCTATCTGCTAGTTATATATATAATAAGCCGTGTGTAAATAATAGAAGTAACCGCTATATATAAAGTCAGTCTTAGTCGTTCCCTCTTATTATCCTCTCTTAACTAATAGCAGCCTTATCTTGTATCACTCTTACCAATACCGCTAAGTCTAAGCTGGTTTGTTAGTATTGTCATCGTTGGTCCGTCTAGTCTCCCGGTTGCCATAGCGAATTGAATCGTAGCTCGTACTGCTAGTAGGTTCGGCTTCTATTTGTCGCCATCGGTCCTTATTCTCACCATAGCGTCATCCTCGGCCGAAACGGAGATGGATTTTAGCAGCTGCGGAAAGATAATAATAACACCACTCAGAATCCTGAAAGAACATTGGCATCCGTCGTGATATCCGCACCCGTCTCGGCCCCATCGACGGCCAGGGCGGCGGTAAAGCCGACACCTCCGTTCAACGCACACTGCCCGTCCTTTTCTGCCCTTCCCACTGGGCCAGGGCGATACCAGTTCTTCCGCGGATCCCCAAGACATTCTCCCACCGTCATCGCTAGACAACGTCAGCATATCATTATCACTCACGCCATAGGGGACCGGACATGGCGTACACTGCCTGCCGCTTTTCTTGATCACCTCTATCGCCTTGGGCACCAGCAGTTCCACAGTCGTCTTGTGAATATCGTGCATAAGAGAGAGCGTCCCTTTAGAAAAATTGCCCTGGAAGTTCTGGAAGGCCAGGTCGTTTGTCTCGGGCGTTGTAAACTCAAAGTCCTTGGTGTCGACGTCGGCAATAATAACGTGGTACCGCATATCGCCTAGGATCCTCAACATATCCTCGTCTGTGCTGAAGAAGGGCGGCCGCATATACGTCGGAGACATGCCCATGATCTTAACTAGCGCCTCGTCGAGCACCGTCATATTAGACCGTATATCCTTATTAGAGACTTCAGTCAGGTCTGAGTGCCGATTCCTACAAGCTGTTAGCGCCTTTAGTCGAGCTTCCGCCGTGGGGAGACGCACGTGTGCGAACCGATCTGGTGCCCATCCTTGATCATCCGCCGGACCAGAGCAGCCTTTTCTGAAATGTTGCTCTTATTATCGCCATTAACAAAGAATGTGGCCTTCATTTTGTTCTGCTTCAAGGTATCAAGTAGCTGTTCGGTAAAATCGAAAGGTCCGTCGTCGAAAGTAAGGGCAAAGGCGTTTGGCTGGGTGCAGCTATTGATTTTACAGCCAAAGGGAATGGTACGACCTGAGCCTGAGCCTCTACCGCCCGAGCCTGAGCTAGTCGAGTCTGAGAGAGTCGATAGTAAGGAAGGAACCTCGTTGGACTCCAAGGGAGGAACCTCGTTGGACTCCAAGGGAGGAGCCTCGCCGGACTCTAAAGGAGGAGCCTCGCTGGGCTCCAAGGAAGGGTCCGAATCGGCAGCCAGCGCCGAAGTAAAGAAAAGAAACAGCAACGTGCTTAAAAATACCAGATAGAACATAACGAATAGATTGCCCAGCAACTTTAATAGGATTTATAGTACGCGATAAGAGATATTTCTATTAGAAAGTTTTAGAGACGTTTTAGATGTGGGTATGTAGTTGCATATAAAAATCGTTGAGGTTGTAATAGCTAGTGTGCCTAGTATCATCCCGCAAGAAGTAAGAGCCTCTACCCATCGCATTAAATATTTCCATCCCAAGCTCTTGCATTAATAGAGGAGGCTATAGTAACTTTAGACGAAACGCGGAGTGGCAGACCGCCGTAGACCTATGTTTATGCAGACTTTCGGGACTTGGGTTCCGGCAGATCAGGGGGTCGACGATAGCCGTTAGCAGTAGATCTTGGCATAGGTTTCTATGACGCTGTTACGTTATGTAGGCGTAATGCATATATAGTCTTAGTGTGTGGAAATTGGTCTACCCCCTTAGTTAAGGGGGTAACAAGCTTTAACTCAGTAGAAGGGCGTTGGTGTATTTTGTCACATAGCTTCCCCTGCACCCTATGTCTAGCTATAGTCGCTTATATTGCTTGCTAGTGCTCTATATGCGGCAAGGACTTGGAATTTGTGCATAAAATCACCTCCTTTGCGGGTGCCCCGTTGCTGGTCGGGTGGTATAGACACGTATTTGGTGACGGGCACTTTACGAGTCGTGCTCTCCGGGACGCGACGACGGCAAGAGCCGGTCATCCATCACGTACGCCCCTGTGTGTGTGTGTGTGCTCGCCGTCATGCCAGCCCTCGTACGCCACACCCCCGGCACGGTGCCGACCGAACTCTTCGGCATTGGCAACGACGACTTCAACGCCGGACTTGAGCAGTCCAAGTACGGATATCCCGTGCTCGAGCTTCGCGAGCTGCTCCGTCCGGTGACGCTTGCCGAGATGAAGGACCGGTGGCGGATGGGCGTGGCGCCTATGGGCTGGCGCAACGTCGACGTGGATCTATGAGAGGACAGGTGGGGAGAGGAAGAAGCGAGGGCTAACAAGGTAACCCAGTGTATAGCGTCATACGCAGCGGCCAGATACCAGGATGGTTGAGGGCATCAAGCCACCAGGTCTAGAAACAGCGCTTCATTCTAGGCGCCTATCGATCATGAAACCCCGGAAAGCCGCCTCCCATGGTGCCGAAATCGGTCTGATAGAGCAGCGAGTGGTCCATTGCGGTGAACTCGGCATGCGGCGTCAGGCCTCCCGCCGCGACCCACTGGTCCGGCGGCATGCTGAAGGCAACATCCTCCTGGTGGTAGGTGACGCCGTTGTTCCACGCCCGCACGGCGGCAGAGGGGTCAACTCCGCCAGGGGTGACGCCGAGGGGAAGAGCGACAAGGGGCCCGTCGATGATGGACGGCGCAGGCATGACTGCTCTGGGCCCCACGGAGCAAGAGGCCGGATAGCTGCCCGGCCTCGGCGCGAGATCCTTGACGGTGCGGACGCTGTCCCTGTGGCCCAGCGCGGGGGGGCCCAGCACGCTGCCGCTCTCCTCTGAGCCGTCGTCCAAGACGACGCCAGAGTCCGGCCTGGGCGCCATCGCCCTTGGTTTCCGCGGGTTCGGCCCATGAGTGCTCTGCACCCGGGCGGGCTCGTTCTTCTTGTTGCTGCGGTTGGTGTACGGCATGGTGCGCGCGACGGTTGCGCAGCCCTCGATGGCCTCGATGAAGCACTGGTGGAACTTGGTCGCCAGCGTCTCCAGCGTCGAAGGGTTGGATATTTTGCTGCGCAGCGAAGACTGGAGGAACTCAAACGAGGCGAGATAGTGGGCCGAGAGCTCAAAGTGCTCAATCACCGGGGTATAAACTGCACGTCGGTCAGTGCTGCCACGCGACGGCGGCCGCGGCGGGCAACTTACAGAAGGGCTGAACCATCTGGTCCTCGTCGTCGGGGAAGAGAATGTTCCAAATCTCCCGCCACTGAACGTCGGCCGAGGTGCCGCTGGCCCGCTTGCGGCTGACGAGCTTGATGGCCGTCGGCCCGTCGATGCCCGCCTCGGGGTCGTGGTCGGAGATGTCGCACATGTGCTCCTTGGGCTGCCGCTGGTGATCTCGAAGCTCCTTTCTCGTCCGGAAGTCGCGCGTGCATCGGTCGCAGATGAAGGCCGAAGGGTCGTCTCGCTTGTGCTGCTTGACTATGTGCTGCCTGAGAGTTTGACCTGGTAAGCTTCGAGAGCGATGGATGCTGGGGCTACGGGTTCGAGCTCGATGAATCTCACCTCAGTTCGGCAAATTTGGGAAAGTAAGTCATGGCACAGCTATGGTGGTCGCGGACGTTGAAGCGATGGGGGTTCCGCTTTCGAAAGGGGCAGCTCAGGCGAAGAGTCTCGTCGTCCCGCGGGCTCGGCTTTGCCCGCTTCGAGGAACCGAATCCTGAGCCCTCGCCGTCGCTAAATTCATCGCCGCCGTCGTCTCCGCCTGCCTGCTTTTTCCTCTTGCCGCAAAAGTTGGAACCGTCGCCGCCTCCGCCGCCGCCGCTCTGGAACGGGGTCGACGAGCTGGAGGAGACCATGGTTTGCGAGGCGTGGCCTTCCGAAGGAGCCTGCCAGATGTGCTGCCCGAGATCGCTGATGAACTTGGCCACTATCGGTCGCAGCACGTCGGTCGGCGCTGACGTGTCTTCCAGCTCAATACCGTAGGCCATTTGAAGCGTGTAGTCCAGGACGCTGTCGGCATCGTCCTGAGAGATGTCATCGGATGCCACAGAGGTTGTGTCAGACCTGGTCACAGTCAAGAGGGAGTCGCGCTGGCGCTGGCCTTGACAATGCGACCACTCCAGCGGCTCGTCTGGCGAAAGAGGCTCCTCCTTCAGCATCAAGGACTCTTGCAATGGACTGCTGCAGCGGCCAGTGTAAGCTCATGAGACGGCCGCGACGGCCGAGCATGGGCTACTTACTCGACGGGTGGCGTGTCGCATATCTCGTCGGTCTGGGGAGAGTCTTGGAGCAGGTTTCTGATCTTGGAGGCGAAATCGGGCACGATCGAGTCATTGTCGTCGTTGATAAAGGTCGAGCACGTCGTCGCCGTAGAGGGCTGGTGTCGATGGCGGATCCGGCTGCATGGCCTCGGCCCATCGATGGAGTAGGCGGCGAAGCGCTCCTGGATGTCACTGGCATAACTCGAGCTCAGAGGGCTGGCCAGCGTTGAGACCGAGTACGTCGTGGCCGAGTCCGGGACGTGGGCCGAGGATATGCTGCTCCGGGTCGACTCGGTGCGGGACCGAAGCCGGAAGCTGCCGGGGTTGAAGTGAAGGCTCTCGGGGAAGCGCTTCCGGGACTGGTTGCCGTCGGCCTCTATGGCCGAGAGGAGCTTCTCGCCCTGCTGGCTGCTCTGACGAGAGTGCTGGCGACGATGAAGGGGAATGCCGGTCCCGCGGCCGTCGAGATGGTCTGTCATTGAGGCTGAGCGCGAGATGGCGTCCAATGGTATGGGCTTGAGGCAGGTGAGAAAAAGGGACGTGCAATTAGGAATTAAAAAGACGAAAACCGAGTCGACGAAAGAGAAAAGGGGACATGGCAAAGTATAGTTCCCGAGATGGTGTGAGGCCGCTCACGTATTGACCCTTAACGGCTGCAAGAGCCTCACTTGTTGCAGTTCTAGGCCTCGGCAGGGCGGTGCGTGATCCAATTAGAGTCGAGGCCTTTACGCAACCTGACCCCTGTTCCCCATGCGCTGATTCGCTGGTGATGGCCGCTGCTGCATGAGCGGCATCATGGCTGACGGGGCCAAATTACCCTCTGTCCATGCGATGTGTTGCTGGTCCTTTATATAGCCGTCGGGCTTTGGATTGATGACGCGCCCTTGCCGATGCCCATGCACCTCTGTATGTATCTCCGTCCTCCGGCGGATCGACGTGCCTCGACGTGCCTCGACGCGCCTCGACGCTCCTCGACGCTCCTCCGGCAGCAGCACCAGCACCAGCACCAGCAACCACAAGCCCTGCCCAAGGCCTCCCCCAAGTGTGCATGTTTCGTGTGCATGTGCAGACGTCGGCTTGACACCAATCACATGGCTCCGTTTCAACAATAACAGGGGTCTCTTCAACTTGTGGAGTCGTCTGTCCATGCAACCCCAGCCGGCCCCCTCCTCCGATGCCCGTATATCTATCCCGGCACTCGGCCTGCATCCATAATTCCCCAGAATGAAGGAGCAGAAAAACCATGTCGCCCGATCTCGTCCAGGATGAGCAACAGGCGGGCTCCACTCCTCTATGCCTCCCACATCATCGTGGCCCGAGAGCCGACGCCAGCTCACGCCGCGTCGCTTGACCGCGTCCGGGATAACAAAAAACAAAGTGCATCTCTCCAGACAAGGATGACGAAGCGCATAGAGTCAAAGGTGCCCTCAGTAAACTCCACGCCATGGGCCGGAGAGCGGGTCGTTGTCTTGGACGTGCTCGAGACAGGCCCGCAAATGACTTTTGACGCAGTGTCTGGATTGGCCTCGAGACGACGAATCGGGACTGGACGGCATCATATGACTCTGTAACTCGCCAGTACCAGATGCTATGGGACAACGAAGCCAGCAGTGAGTACTTCATCCAGGGGTATCACAAATCCAACTCGGCAGGACATTGATCCGGAATGCCTCTTCAACCCTTGGCTGTCTCGAGTCTCCCCGGGCCAGCGCCCGAGGCCAACCTTCGCCGTTTGTTCCTCTCGTCCTGCTCGGCCAAGACCTTGGCTGTCAAGGACGCGGCCAGAGGATTGTTGATGCCACTGACCCTCGAGTCAACCTCCTGCCGCAATCGCTTGCTGCCGTCTCCAGATGCTTTCTCCGTCGTATTTGCCTCGCCACCAGCCTCGTTCGAGTCGTCCTTCTTTCGCTTCGTCTTCTTCTTCTCCGTCTTCTCCCTTTTTAGAGTGTGCGTGAGACCCTTGGCTCGCAATCCGTCCAGCCTATTCGCCAACCGCTGCACATCCTTGTCTGTTGTTGGAAGAACGGTGATGATGTTTTCGGCTTCGAACGGTGTCTCGCATTCCGGGCAGTTCTTCTCCTGGATTTCGGTAATGGCCACCTCGGCAAAGACGTGGCCACATGGAACCAGGTAAACCACTTTGGTAGCCGGGCCCAATTCCTTCATGGAGATGGGGCATGCCCATTTATCGCCGCTTTTAGAGAACTTGAGCTTGGCCACGTCGCGTAGTGACGAGATGCCCATCGAGGCCGGGGTAGTTTCGGCCCACACGTCGGCAGGCATCAGGCCGTTGAGGATTGCTTCGTAGTTGAAGAGCCGACCGAGTCCGTCCGACACGACGGCGTTCAGGTCAAGGGATTCGCCGCTGAGCGCGCAGTGCGCCCAGGCGTGGCTGAGAGACTCGAGAGCCGTCGCCTTGAGTTCGGAGACTGTGGGAGCGCGCGAGGCATTCTTGACGAGCTCGCGCCGCTTGGGAATGGAGCCGCCGTCGTTGCCCATGGCGTGATTTTTATCGAAGGAGATTCCGCTGTTCAGAGAGAGTAAGGAGCGCCGTTGCTGCGAAGGGCAGAGTGACAGAGGCGAGCTGCTTGTTGAGGTGACGATTCAAGGTCTAAGCTCGTGTTTGCCTTTGGCTGGCCGAGGCTGTTGATTCGGGGTGCGTTATCGATAAGAACCACCGGCACAGTGCGAACAAAAGACCCACTATTCTGCCACGACCAAGCTCCCACCAGTTGTACGAAGTAGCAAACTAGTCGTTGCTGATGTGAAGGTGCACAGGCTTTGTGGCACTCGGCTACTCTATCAGCTACTACTCGTGCCTCTCATCTACGATTATCCACTTCTCACGCACTTCATCACCTGGAGCAGGGTGCAATCCGCAATCCGGCAAAACAGCGTGGCACGTGCTACAGTGTGTCGCACGGCTTCCGTATGATGCGCTGCGGCCAAGGAACCCAGCCCCACACTGTGCTGTACTGTAGCCTCTGCGACGCCTCATTCGTCCGTCTCTTCTCACAGTAACCCAGTAGCTGCCAGACTGGGGACTGGTGCAGCCTTGCATCTTCATCACTCTCGCGAAGCCGGCTCCCGGCCATCACTCCTGGCCACCCTCTCTCTCTTCTGCCTGGCGGGGCTCGGTTCAGTCCCTATTCCGCAGTGACGTGCCTTGCAAGCGCAGTATTTATTCTCTTATTCTTCTTGTTCTCTTCTCCCTCTTCGACCGAGAGGGGCGCCCGACGGCCTCCAGCCATCATTATCCGTCCACCAAACCAACATCCTACCACCGACGGCCCGCGACTCCAGACACGGACGTCCCGACCCGACCCCGTCGACAGCGCCGCATCGATAGCGATACACATTTATACTGTCCATCACGGCTTGGTTCATGCGGCTCTGAGTGCTGAGCCCAGGGGCTCAAGTTGAGCAGAATGGCGCAGCAGCAACAGGTTGCGCTGGAGCGGTTGGAGCACATCACGCGAGGACTGCGGTCGCGGTAGGCTTCCCCTATTTCTCCTGCTCGCTCAAGCCGTCTGACCGCTGTGCAGGATCGGAGACGACACTCGCAAGCGAGCCGCGCTGCAGCTGCGGGAACTTGTGGCCGTATGCCACCGAGGTACGTAGCACGCCTTCCCTATCCTCGCTCGAACCTCCCCTCTGACGCTGATGCCCTCACCAGACCTCAGCCAGGAACAGTTCCTCGCCTTTTACAATGCCGTCAACAACAAAATCACACAACTCATCACACATGGCAGCGACTCCGCGGAGCGACTGGGCGGCATCTATGCGCTGGACTCGCTCGTCGACTTTGAAGGAGTAGATGTCGCCGCCAAATACACTCGCTTCACCCAAAACCTCAAGACAATTCTGCGCGGCAAAGACATCAACCCCATGCAGCCCGCTGCCATTGCCCTTGGCAAGCTTTGTCGTCCAGGTGGATCCCTGATTTCCGAGCTCGTCGAGTCCGAGGTCAACACCGCCCTCGAGTGGCTCCAAAACGATCGAGTCGAGGAGCGCAGATACAGCGCCGTGCTCGTTCTCAGGGAGCTCGCCAGAAACGCCCCAACGCTCATGTACCAGTTCATCCCCACCATCTTCGACTGGATCTGGGTTGGTCTGCGAGACCCTCGAAAGCTCATCCGGGCCACCTCGGCCGAGACTGTCAGTGCCTGCTTCCGCATCATTCGAGAGCGAGACCAGGAGATGAAGCAGCTTTGGATGAGCAAGATATACCACGAGGCCAGGCAGGGCCTCAAGATCAACACCGTCGAATCCATCCACGCCTCTCTCCTGGTTCTCAAGGAACTGCTCGAGCAAGGAGGCATGTACATGCAGGAGCATTACCAGGAAGCTTGTGACATTGTTTGCAAGCACAAGGACCACCGGGATCCGACAATCAGGAGCACCGTCGTGCTCCTCATCCCAGACCTGGCAAGCTACTCGCCGGCAGACTTTGCACACGCCTGGCTGCACAAGTTCATGGTGTACCTGTCTGGCATGTTGAAAAAGGACAAGGAGCGAAACGACGCCTTCCTTGCCATTGGCAATATTGCAAACTCGGTCAAGAGCGCGATTGCGCCCTATCTCGATGGCGTTCTCATCTACGTCCGCGAAGGGCTCAGCGTGCAGTCCCGCAAGAGAGGCTCGGTGGACCCCGTCTTTGACTGCATCAGCCGCCTCGCCGTCGCCGTAGGCCAGACGCTGAGCAAGTACATGGAGGCGCTGCTCGACCCCATCTTTGCTTGCGATTTGACCCCAAAATTGACCCAAGCCTTGGTCGACATGGCCTTCTACATCCCCCCCGTCAAGCCTACCATCCAGGAGAGACTGCTTGACATGCTGAGCATTGTCCTCTGCGGCGAGCCCTTCAAGCCACTTGGCGCTCCGCAGCCCAACACGCTCAGCTCGGTGCCCGCCATTGCAAAGGACGCCAAGGACCCCCAAGCCTACGAACATCGGCGGGCAGAGGTCAAACTCGCCCTCAACACCCTTGGCAGCTTCGACTTCTCTGGCCACATACTCAACGAATTCGTTAGAGACGTGGCCATCAAGTACGTCGAAGACGAGGATCCCGAGATCAGAGAGGCGGCGGCTCTCACGTGCTGCCAGCTCTACGTCAGAGACCCCATCGTCAACCAGACAAGCTATCACGCCCTTCAGGTCGTCGGGGACGTGATTGAAAAGTTGCTCACCGTGGGGGTCTCGGACCCAGAGCCCAGCATCCGGAGGACTGTCTTGGCCGCGCTCGACGAGCGTTTCGACCGCCATTTGGCCAAGGCCGAAAACATCCGCGTCCTGTTCTTTGCCCTCAACGACGAGATTTTCTCCATCCGAGAGGTGTCAATTTCCATCATTGGCCGGCTAGCGAGATACAACCCGGCATATGTCATCCCGTCCCTGCGGAAAACCCTCATCCAGATGCTCACCGAGTTGGAATTCTCTGACGTCGCCCGTAATAAGGAAGAAAGCGCCAAGTTGCTGAGCCTCCTTGTTCAGAATGCACAAACACTCATCAAGCCATACGTGGAGCCCATGATCTCGGTTCTTTTGCCCAAGGCAAGCGACCCTTTGCCATCGGTGGCTGCGACCATCTTGAAGGCCATTGGGGAGCTGGCAACAGTCGGAGGCGAAGACATGCTCCCTTACAAGGATCGGTTGATGCCGTTGATCATTGATGCGCTTCAGGATCAGAGCTCCAACATCAAACGCGAGGCTGCACTCAACGCCTTGGGTCAGCTGGCGAGCAATTCGGGATACGTCATCGAGCCATATCTCGAGTATCCACAGCTGTTGCAAATCCTACAGGGCATCATCAGGACAGAGGGCCAGAGAGGCCCTCTGAGGCAGGAGACCATCAAGCTGATGGGCATCTTGGGGGCCCTGGACCCTTATAAGCATCAGGTACGCCGGCCACTTTTTACTCTATCGCGAATGACAGATGGCTGACGATGACAACAGCAAGTCGAAGAAAGAACTCCGGAGGTGCAACGACGAGTCGAGTCGAATCAGATGACCGACATCTCACTGATGATGACGGGGCTGACGCCCTCTAACAAAGAGTACTTCCCTACGGTAGTCATCAACGCTCTGCTCCAGATCCTCAAGGACCATTCACTTTCTCAGCACCATGCTGCGGTGATTGAGGCAATCATGAACATCTTCAGGACGCTCGGCCTCGAGTGCGTGTCTTTTCTAGATCGCATCGTCCCAGCATTTCTCCACGTCATTCGATCCTCGGCTACAACCCGCCTTGAATCATACTTCAACCAACTGGCGACTCTGGTGAGCATTGTCCGTCAGCACATCAGAAATTATCTTCCGGACATCATCGAGATTCTTCAGGAGTATTGGCACAAATCTACGTCGCTGCAGACAACCATTCTTTCCCTAGTGGAAGCCATTTCCCGCTCCCTCGAGGGCGAGTTCAAAATCTACTTGGCAGGGATACTGCCTCTGATGCTAGGGGTTCTCGACAAGGACTCGAGCGCAAAGAGGGTCCCTTCGGAGCGAGTCCTCCACGCCTTTCTCGTCTTCGGCGCCAGTGCGGAAGAGTACATGCACCTCATCATCCCTGTCATTGTCCACACTTTCGAGAAGCAGGGCCAGCCAATGTTCATCAGGAAACAGGCAATCGACACGATTGGGAAGATATCGCGCCAGGTCAACTTGAACGACTATGCGGCAAAGATCATTCATCCTCTCACCCGTGTACTGGACATGGGCGAGCCCTCATTGAGGGTGGCCGCGCTGGACACCCTCTGCGCATTGATTCAACAGCTCGGAAAAGACTATCTTCACTTCATGGGCACAGTCAACAAGGTCATCAACCAGCATCAGATACAGCATCAAAACTACGAACTGTTCGCTAGCAAGTTGAAGAAGGGCGAGGTGCTACCGCAGGACCTGAGCTCCAAGTCACGGTTTGCCGACATGGACGAAACGCCACTGGCCGATCTGGGAACCAAGAAGCTCGAGATGAACCCTGTCCACCTCAAGGCCGCGTGGGACACGAGGGGCAAGTCTACCATGGAAGACTGGCAGGAGTGGCTGCGACGCTTCAGCACGACGCTCCTGACCGAGTCGCCCAACCACGCACTTCGAGCCTGTGCCAGTCTCGCCAGCGTCTATCTACCCTTGGCCCGCGAGCTGTTCAACTCGGCCTTTGTTTCGTGCTGGAGTGAGTTGTATGAGCAGTTCCAGGATGAACTCATCCAAAACATTGAGAGTGCCATCAAATCGGAAAATGTGCCGCCCGAGCTACTCGGTCTCTTGCTCAATCTTGCCGAGTTCATGGAGCACGATGACAAGGCTCTGCCCATCGATATCCGTGTCCTCGGCCGGGAAGCAGCTCGCTGTCACGCCTACGCCAAGGCTCTTCACTACAAAGAATTGGAATTTTTGCAGGATCAAAGCAGCGGGGCAGTCGAGGCACTCATCGTCATCAACAATCAGCTCCAGCAATCCGACGCGGCCATCGGCATTCTTCGAAAGGCCCAGCTATACAAGGAGGGCATCCAACTTCGCGAGACGTGGTTCGAGAAGCTCGAGAGGTGGGAGGAGGCACTGGCCTTTTACAACAAGCGTGAGCGCGAAGTCGCCCCGGACCAACCGGTCCCCGTCGAAATTGTCATGGGCAAGATGCGATGCCTGCACGCCCTCGGCGAATGGGATGCGCTCGCCAACCTGACAAGCAGCACTTGGGCCAACTCGGCGCCCGAAGTCCAGCGAATGATTGCTCCGCTTGCCACGGCCGCGGCGTGGGGCCTGGGCAAGTGGGATTCGATGGACAATTACCTGTCTTCGCTCAAGCGGCATTCGCCTGATCGCTCGTTCTTCGGGGCGATCCTCGCTCTTCACCGGAATCAGTTTCGTGAGGCCATTGCGTGTGTCGAGCAGGCTCGCGAGGGGTTGGACACGGAGCTCAGCGCCCTCGTGAGCGAGTCTTACAACCGCGCTTACCAAGTAGTTGTCCGCGTTCAAATGCTTGCAGAGTTGGAGGAGCTCATCGTGTACAAGCAGTGCGACGAGAAGAAACAGGCGACAATGCGCAAGACGTGGGAGACGAGACTTCAGGGGTGCCAGCGCAACGTTGAAGTCTGGCACCGCATGCTGCGGCTGCGGGCCCTGGTCATTTCCCCCGCCGAGAACATGCGCATGTGGATCAAGTTTGCGAACCTGTGTCGCAAGTCTGGCCGCATGGGCCTGGCGGAAAAGTCGCTGAAGCAGCTCATCGGCACCGACGCTGCCTTGGAGACCATGATTCCCTACTGGCTAGAGAGCATGAACGAGCGCTCAAACTCGGCGACGCCTCGAAGCATACCCGCCCAAGTCACCTACGCCATGCTAAAGTATGAGTGGGAAATGGGCCAACAGCCGACGGCGCGGCGAGACGGGGTCGCGGAGCGGACTCTGTACTGTCTCCAGCGCTTCACCAACGACACCGCCCACCGGTTGGATGTGGCCAAGGCACACCTCGCAGCCCAGACGGGCAGTGACATGAACATGACGGCCGACTACGGATTCCCGAACCAGGTGGACCCATCCGTGATGAGCCCACAGACACAGCGCGCGCTATACGACCAAACGGTGCTGCTGGCCAAGTGCTATCTGCGGCAGGGCGAGTGGTTGATTGCGCTGAACAAGGACGACTGGCAGTACAGCAAAGTCCAAGAGATCTTGACGTCGTACTCTCAGGCAACCAAGTACAACCCTCGCTGGTACAAGGCATGGCACGCGTGGGCGCTGGCAAACTTTGAGATTGTGCAGACGCTGTCGGCCAGGAACGAGGGCCAGCTCTCGAGGGCGGACCAAGCAATGATCATCGAGCACGTGGTTCCCGCCATCCAGGGCTTCTTCAAGTCGATTGCCCTGTCCGCCGGGAGCTCTCTCCAGGACACGCTCCGTCTGCTGACACTCTGGTTCACCCACGGGGGCAGCTCAGACGTCAACTCTGCCGTCATGGACGGCATAGCCAACGTCAGCATAGACACCTGGCTCGAGGTCATTCCTCAGCTCATTGCCCGGATCAGCCAGCCCAACAAGCGCGTCCAGCAATCCGTGCACAACCTGCTGGCCGACGTCGGCAGGACTCACCCGCAGGCTCTCGTCTATCCCCTCACTGTCGCAATGAAGTCTTGGCAGAACACGCGGAGGTCTAGGTCGGCCGCCCAGATCATGGACAGCATGCGCCAGCACAGCGCGAACCTCGTGGCCCAGGCCGACACGGTGAGCCACGAGCTCATACGCGTGGCGGTGCTCTGGCATGAACTCTGGCACGAGGGGCTGGAAGAGGCATCGCGACTGTACTTTGGCGACCACAACATCGAGGGAATGTTTGCGACGCTGGAGCCTCTTCACGACCTGCTGGAGCGCGGACCGGAGACGCTGCGCGAGATTTCTTTTGCCCAGGCCTTTGGGCGAGACCTGAAGGAGGCGCAAGAGTGGTGCCATCAGTATGAAACCACAAAGGACGTCAACGATCTCAACCAAGCCTGGGACCTCTACTACCAAGTCTTCCGAAGAATATCCAGACAGCTGCCGCAGGTGACGACGCTGGAGCTCACGTACTGCTCGCCAAAGCTGCTGGCTGCCAAGAACCTCGACCTGGCCGTGCCCGGGACGTACAAGAGCGGGCAGCCCATTGTCAAGATCCTGTCCTTTGACTCTACGTTTAGCGTCATCAATTCGAAGCAGCGGCCAAGGAAGTTGAATGTCAATGGGAGCGACGGCGTTTCGTATGCCTTTCTTCTCAAGGGCCACGAAGACATCCGCCAGGACGAGCGGGTCATGCAGCTCTTCGGCCTCTGCAACACTCTGCTGGCCAACGACTCCGAGTGCTACAAGCGCCACCTCAACATCCAGCGCTATCCTGCCATTCCGCTGTCGCAAAACTCTGGTCTTTTGGGCTGGGTCCCGAACAGCGACACCCTCCACGTGTTGATCCGCGAGTACCGAGAGAGTCGCAAGATCTTGCTCAACATTGAGCACCGCATCATGCTGCAGATGGCCCCCGACTACGACAACCTGACGCTCATGCAAAAGGTGGAGGTGTTTGGGTATGCTCTCGACAACACGACGGGCCAGGACCTGTACCGGGTGCTCTGGCTCAAGTCAAAGTCGTCAGAGGCATGGCTCGAGCGGCGCACCAACTACACGCGCTCGCTGGGTGTCATGTCCATGGTGGGCTACATCCTTGGTCTCGGCGACCGTCACCCCTCGAACCTGATGCTCGACCGGATCACGGGCAAGATTATTCACATTGACTTTGGCGACTGCTTCGAGGTGGCGATGAAGCGTGAAAAGTATCCGGAGCGGGTGCCTTTCCGACTGACCCGCATGTTGACGTACGCCATGGAGGTCAGCAACATTGAGGGCAGCTTCAGGATCACTTGCGAGCACGTCATGCGGGTGCTCCGAGAGAACAAGGAGAGCGTGATGGCGGTATTGGAAGCTGTAAGACGGGTCCGGCCGTGTGTGGACTTGGCGCCTGTGCTGACAGTTTTGACAGTTCATCCACGATCCCCTTCTCACCTGGCGCCTCACCAACGCGGCTTCTCCTGCCGGGCCCAACTTCCAGTCTGAGCGAGAGGCGGCCCTCGTCGGGCCAAACGCCGTGCGAGCCCGACGACACTCGATCCTGGACGCGGACGTGGCGCCGTCGGAGCTGCTGGCCAACGGCGAGCCCTCGGCACCGCCCGTTACACGAACTCGCGCGCGCACAAACAGCTCGGCAGCTCCGGACGGTAACATGGTCAACGGAGCGCAAGAGACTGAAAGCCAAAACGCGAGGGCCATTGAGGTGCTCGACCGCGTGGCCCAAAAGCTCACGGGCCGCGACTTCAAGAACACGGAGGAGCTGGACGTCATCAACCAGGTCAACAAGCTTATTGTAGAGGCGACCAAGCTTGAGAACCTCTGTCAGCACTACATTGGATGGTGCAGTTTCTGGTAGAAGGCAACCTTTTCCGGGTCGCATGTTCTGCCATGTGGGAGGCGGCTGAGGAGTTGGTCGTCCGGACCGGGGCAGTGCTGGCGAAGATGACAGGGAGAGGAGTTGAGGAGGCGATGGGGCTTATTTTGCAGTTTCTCTTTTTTACCCGATGTTTTGATTGCGTGGAATCATCGAGTCTTGATACCATGATGAGCGACAGAAGGGGAGCTTTCACAGGGTCCCACTTGTCAAGGAAGCGGCCTTGTTTGCTTGCTCGAGTTTGGGTCAAGGCGGCTCAGCTTTAGGATGAGTGCTGAGTTGCAGTGTACTCAGGCCGTGTCCAGATGACAGGATGAATCAAAGCCTACATTCCACAAACCAGCCCCTTTGTCCAGTCGATGAGAGGCGCCCTATCCGTGTTACGGAAATCGCACCTTGCCACCACGCCAGCCAGACACTCTTTTATGTCTTCACCGCAAAAGCTGAGCGCCTTCCTCGGCGCTATGCTGGCTCGACGACTGCGTCACCTCGCCGCTGGCCCCGTGTGGCCTTGTCCGATGCCCAACTGCCGTGGTCGGGTCCGAGGGAGCGGCAGGATTTCGAGGGACAGACTTGGCGAACAAGTCGTCCATGTCCTCAAGCGCCCGGCCCTTTGTCTCGGGATACAGGAACCAGATGATCTTTCGGCCGGCAGTCTCGTCAGCTAGCACACAGAGGGGAAAGGAGATTGTGGTTGAGCGTACCGGGGCGCAGAGCAGGTTGACGGCCATGAAGAAGAAGTAGATGCGGCTTCCGAGGTTGGCGACGCCGACGGGCCAGATTTGGGCGACGATGATGCTCCCGATGGCGCCACCGGATGCGGCGAGGTTGAGGCCGCGGGCACGAACCGGCGTGGGGAAGATCTTGGGTTGAAGGGTCAGGCTGCACTTTCTTCTCGACAAGGGAGGGCCTCTCACCTCGGAGCTGTACACCCAGGCTGCCGGGCCGAGGCCGAGGCTGTAGCCCATGGCGTAGATGAAGATGAAGGCGATGCAGGCGGCGTCGGCGGCCTTGTTTACGTTGTTCGGGTAGGCGAGCGGGAGGGCGCCGTTGATCTGTAGAGCGTTGACTGGGTAAGGCGAGCGTTACTGTGATGGGCGGGTGGAAGCAAGGAGGAGAGGAGGCGGAAAAGGGGCAAGGGGACAACTGACGAGCATGGAGACGCCCATGACAAGACACCCGCCCACGAGACAGACCCTGCGGCCGAGGGCGTCAATGGCCCACATCTCGACAACCGTCATGCCAATCTTGGCCGTCATCTCAATGGCGCCGGCCATGAGGGCGAGGCGCGTCGACAGGCCGAGGGCGCGCAGCAGCGTGGGCAGGTAATACTTGATGGCGGTGGCACCACACAGCTGGGCCATGAACTGCAGGGCAAAGGCACGCCACAGACGGGCGCGAAGCATGGGACGGCGGAAGAGGGCCAGGGCAGCCGAGTCGCGCGCCGGTCGGGCCTCGACGTCGGCGCGCATGGCGGCGAGCTCGGCGGCCGCGGAGCCGGGCGGGCCGGTGCCCTCGCGCAGCCGGGCGAGAACCCCGGCGGCGAGCTCCGGCCGGCCCGACTGCACGAGCCAGCGC
>JAPEBW010001416.1:0-24620 GCA_027405785.1 Ophiocordyceps robertsii | reverse complement strand
ATTGGAGAGTTTTATATTAAGTTATAAGGGCCGCGTATTATGCTCTTGTTTAAACTACTTAAGTAGCTAACTCCTTTTATGCTTTTTTAAAGGCTTTTACGATTTTTAGCGAGAACACTGCTTTTTTATTTACCTATAAGTTATAGTAACTTAGCTAGCCTTTTTAAGCTATAAGGAACTCCTTTTTTAGCTTTCCGCCGCCTTTCTTTATTATACGGCTTTATAGGATTCGTTTTACTTCTTACTTATTTAAGTAAGGTATCCTTTTATCTTAAACCGGTCTTAAGCATATAACTAGCTCGTCCGCTAAGCGTAGTTATACTACTAAAACGACCGGATAAATATTAAAGGACCTTTTTATATCTAGCTAGTATATAAACTATCTTACTTTAACGGTAACTTTAAACGGCTTAGTACGTCTTTTTTAAAGCTTCGCTAGTCTGCTGTCCGTAACGTAGTAGCCTTTACTAAGCTATAGCTAGACTTAATCGCTAGGCTTAAATTTTAGTAGGCGGTGTTTCTTATTATATCTATCCTTTATAGCGGCCTAAGTATAAGCGATAGCTAACTTAGCTTCTTCTTATAAGACCTCTTAGTTTTATAAGTACGAGTAGTTACTTAAAAACTAAAGGCCGTTATCTATTCTTATCCTTATAATAAGCTTACTAAAGGCCGCGTAAATTACTAAGGAGAAGGAATTATTAAGGCTAAACTAAAAGGCGACTAGCGTATCGGTTTAGTATAGGTCCGGGAAATTAGCGGTAAAGAATCGTAGCGCAATTTTTATAGTTTATTTTCGCCTTTCCGATAAGCCGTCGGTTTAAGGGTGCTAAGCGGTAGATATAAGAAGCTTCGATCTAAAGGCTTGCTATAAGGTCCGTTAAAATGCTAAGGTAAACTTTATATCCTAGTTAGAGATTATCCCCTTCGGAATCCCTTAGTTAGCGCGGAGTAGTTCGGTATATAACGCTCGTGCTTAGTCTTCCGCTATAAACTAGTTATTGCTTAAGATAAGGAGATATATTTTTAAGAATTTATTAGTTATAGTTAATAAGGTATTAAAGAAGTTCCTTATAAGATCTTTTTATAAGGATTATTTAGCTTAAACTATTAAGAGCTTAGTAATAAAGTTTATCGCTATTATATAGTATAAAACTAGCGGGCTTTAAATCGGGATAAGCTACTTTAGCGTCTTACTTTAATTAGTTTAGTTATAGTAGTAAGTATCGTAGCTATCTATAACCCTATCTATATATCTACTAAGCTATAAAATCGAGAAGCTTTTAAATAGATCTTACTATATATAAGTACGGCTAGTATAAAAATATTTAGCGTAGGCGTTTTCGACGATCTCCTTAGTATAAGTCTTAAGGATATATAGTCTTTAGTATTTATCGTTCTCCGTAAAGTATAGTAACCCTTATAACTAAAGGAATAGGAGTTTAAGGACCTTATCCTTATTACTAAGCTACGCTATAATTTTTACTTACTATATATCCTCCGTATATCCGTTAATTATTTTCTAGCGGAGTAGTAATTCGATTAATACTTCTATATAAAGGAATACGTAGTTTATTATCTTATCTTTTTAAATGCGTTTTAATTCCCTTTTTTAGTTTAAGGATACTAGCTTATCGTCTTAGTGCGGTAGATATAAAAGCGCGTCCGGTACGATATTTTCGACGCTTAAGATATAGTATACTTTAAGCGGGAATTAGCTTAAGTATTAAGATATAAGGACTAGCTTATTATTAGATTTTATATTAGTAAAGAATAAGGATTTTTAGTATATAATTCCGTAAGTACTTATTTAATCGGTAAAAACGACTACTTATAGCGTTCTTACGGATAGTACTATAATACGTAACTTATATACTGCTTATACTATACTAGCTACTTTAAGTTTTATAAGCTAGTATTAAGGTTCTCCGCTTTAAAAAGAGCGGCTTAAGTAGATAATAGGCTAGACCTTAGTCCGGACTAGTAGTATCTTTTTATACTATTCCGTGCTTTTTTTTAAGTAAAAAGCTATAGCTACTACTCCGTATTTTTAAGATATATCGATTTAAATAAATAGTTATTAAGCGGGGTTAAAGTAGTAAATCGTTTAAGGCTTTATACGTTTCTTAATTAAAATCGCGAAGGCCTTTTCTTCTTCCGGAGTAAGCTAAAAAGCGGCTTTCGCGGCGTATTAAGCCCGTTTTTAGCCCCTTAAAGGGACTCCTTCTTCCTATCTTACTTAAAACAGCTCCGTCTTTCGTTTTTTTAAGATATTAACTTCCTTAGCGAAATATAAGACCGTATAGCGTAGCTACTTAAGAAGGCCGATTTATTTCTCGAGCTATTAAAGGTTCTTTAAGAACGCGATATCCTTTAAAGCTTATATACGTTTATCTATATTTATTAAGCTAATAGTATCTACCTTAAATCTAAGGAGCTATATAGATAAGTATGCTAAAGAGGACTTTAGTTTAGATAAAGTAATATTATAGTTATAAAAGGCACGGAATATAGCCTTTAAATATTAAAGGTATTCTTTGGCTATATTAAAGTAAATAATAATATTATTAATATAGGCCGCCGCGTATTCTTAGTATCTACAGAAGACGTTATCGATAAACCTTTAAATATATACCGAGGAGTTCTTAAAGCTTATAAGTATTATTAATAATCTTTTTAGCCTACGATAGCTTATAACTATAAACCTTTCTTAGTAGTCTTAGTAAACTAAAAACTAATAAAAAAACGATTATACGTTTACTGCACTAATAAACTTTTTTCTTTAAAAGCGTTTAATTATATCGCTTTAAAGGGGTATTAAGTAAGCGTTTAAGGTAATAATAGCGTTAATCCCTTATAAGTCTATAACTACTTATTTTTTTTCCTTTCCGTTTATTATCTTTTATACTATAAATACCGGCGCTATAAATAAGGTTAGCTTATAAACTCGTTTTAATTAGCCTTACGCGGTTAGCTAGCTAAATATCGTATTTACTACCTTCTTATCTTTATTGCTTAATAAGTATAATCTTAATACGACTTATTAGTATTACTATCCTTTTATTAAAGGAATGCGTATATATTCGAATTTATTTATATATACTACTCCCTTATCCTTTTAAAAGCGGGGAAATAATTAAAGGATATCTAAAACTTTTAATATATATTTTAAGTCTTTAGTATAGATCCGGACGCCCTCGTTAATAGTAAGTTCGGGTAAGTTTTTAGTTCGGCCGATTTTAAGTTTATAGTTTACTATAAGATTCTTTTATAAGAAGCCCTTAGCGGGGTTTATTTTATCCGGATTTTTTATAAAGGCTTTTACTAAGGGAGTAGTAATATTAACCTCCTTATATAGCTAAAACTACTCGTTAAGGTCTGTAATTATCCTTACCTTTTAGCTTTAATAAAGTATTAGTAGTTTCTTAAAATAGTTTATTACTATAAAGCTTTTATAATCTTATATTATTATTTAAGTAAGCTTAAAGTTATTAAGGAAAAATATTATATTACGCCTTAATAGCGGCGCCCGGACCTATATAGGTAAGGCGTAGCTAAAACTAGCTAAAATCGTTATAGTAACGAAGTAAATTACTTATTTATATATCGCTAGTCCTAGCTAAACTATCTTAACTTCGGCTTTAATCCCTTTATAGACCTTAATCCGTAAGACCGATATAAAGTTAATAAGGTCCCCTTAATAAGGAATTAAAAAGTCTTAGCTAAGTAATATATTAGCCGCTAAGCGTTTTACTATTTAAGCGCTAATCTTTACCTTTATAACTATAAGGCTGCTATTTAGCTTTCTTAGTATATACGCGGTAAATTCTGCCTATTTAATAGTAGCTATCCTTTTTACTTCTTAAATAAGAATTCGTTAAAAGGAGTTTATAATTATATCTTAAAAAGTCTTTACTAAGTCGGCTTAAATAAGGCTTTAGTCTACCTTAGTATTTATATAAGCTTTAATACTTATCTTAGGCCTTTTTTTTATAGATTAGTAAGCATATATAGGTTAATCGTAATAGCTTATTAAGGTTTAATAGCTAAATATCGGGGGAAGCCTTAACTATCTAAACGCTTTATAGCTTTTAAATAACTACTTACTATATTAAGCTACGTCTTTATATAGCAATATCTTTATTAAGGTTAAAGGGGTGTTTATCTTCGATATATTAGTAAAGCTTATTCTTTAAGAGGAATACTTTACTATAAAATCCGTATACTTTATTAGCCTCTTATACTAAGTTTATTATAGTATAAATTGCGGTTTTCTTTAAGCTTTTATTAGTATTTAACTAAGCTCTTTCCGTATTATACTCTTTATCCTTTAAATAGTTATTAGTCTTTACTATAGTTTCTTCCTTAGTCGCGGGGTATACCCGCTTTAGCTTTAGCGTTAGTAAGTATATAGTCTTAAAGGTCCCTTTTCTCTTAAACTAAACGACCTTAGCTTAAGTTCCTAGCTATTTAAGCGGATTTCTCCTTTAACTTAGCGAGCGCTATAAGGCTTATAGTATATCCGCCTTAACTAAGCGGTTTAAAAACGTAACCTTCGGCCTTAGTAAGCTTTTAATAGATAGCTAAAGCGTCCTAAACTATTTTTTAAGTGCGTATAAGGTACGGCTAGTCGGCCCTTGCTTTTTTATAAGTTAGACTTATTTCTTTCGCGCTAATAAGTGCTTTTAAAATCCTTAAGTATATTTAACTTATAGCTAAAGAAGAATTTCCTTATATTCGTTAATCTATTTATTAATATCTTTATTTCTTACTAAACGTTATAAGGATTCTTATAAGTAAACGTCTAGCTTTTAGTTAATTACTATAATTAAGTAGTCTAGCTAGTAAAGCGCGGCCTTAGTTTTATATTATAAGCGCGATATTTAAGACTTAAAGTTAGATCTTATTATTATATCTTTAATAGTAAAGTGCTTTTTATTAAGTGCTTATATCGCTATAATTAAGCGGATTCCGAACCGTTTTTATAAAATAAAGATCTATTAGCTTAGTTTAATACTTAGCTCGCTAAGTTCTTCTTATTATAGTTTTAAGAGGTCTTTAAAATACTATTCCGCCGTATTTCCTTAAAGGAAAGAGGGTAATTAAATAGCTAATTCGTCTATATAGGCCTCGCCTTTATTAGCGTTTTAGCGGATAAAGTTAATAAAACGGTTTACTCCTTAAAATATACTAGCCTTATTATCTTCCTAGACTTTATTAAAGGATACTTTTAAAGGTCTTAATAGGTTAAATCTCCTTATATACTTAGCTTATAGTTAAGGTTTTTCTTAAGGCTTAATAAGTATATCTTCTTTTTTTAGTGCTTAAAAGAGACTAAGGAATTATTCGTTTAATATTACTACTATTCCTATTAACGGGCTTAAGGCTATACTTAGTCTTAGTATCTACGCGCTTAATATAAATAGGTTTAGCCCGCTAAGGGTATCGCTTACCGCGTCCTTATCGCTTATTATTAAGGTCTTAGTCTTAATACTCTCGCTAAGCGCTTAACCTTCTATCTTATATATATCCCGGAATCCGGTGCGCTATAAGGCCCTTAGTATAAGAGGCTTGTTTTTATTAATTAAAAGTCTTAAAAATGCTTTAATTAACGCGGCTATAGCGGATAAGGCTAAATAGTAATACTAAACTAAGAAATTGCTAGGTATCCTTTAAAGCGGATTTTTAGTTAAAGCTCTTAAGCTAAACTTTATTAGTAGTATGCGGTAGAAATATCCGCTAGGCTTATTATCTTAAGGAAAGAGTAACTTTATTATAAGCTTAATTTAAAGGGTATTTAGCGGGCGGGGAGCTAAATAGTTTTTAGGTTAGCTTATCCTTACTTTTTCTATTTAAAAGATAATCGATATATTTAAGTAATACTAAATCTAGTTTACTTAGTTATATAAGTTTTATCGTTTTATAGTCTATCCTTTATTAGTATTTTAAAAGTAGATTATCTTTTAAAGGGTAATAGTCTTAGCTTAGCTAAGTAAAACTCGTTTTATGTCTTATTTAGCTTTATAAGCTATTATAGTATAGTACCTTAAAAAAGGGTAAAGGAGATTATTAAACTAGTATATTTAGTAGGCCGCGGCCTCTTTTGCTTTTATAGCCTGCTTATCTTAAAGTTTTATTTTAAGCGCGTTAAAGAAGAGGTGCTTATTATTAAGGTTAGACTTAAAAGCTAATAAGAGCTTCTTATTAAAGAAAATATCGTTTAGTATTTAACTTCTTATAGGATAAGTACTTAATCGTGCGATATAGTCGCTTTTAGCTTAGCGGATATCTAAAGGATTTTTATTTAAATAGGTAGGAATTGCTACTATTTACTATGCTTTATAGTATAAGGATAAGGGGATAGGGCGTAGGCTAATTACCGCTAATTAAGGCTAGTACTACGGACTAATTACTATTAGTTAAGGCTAGTACTATAAACTAATTACTATTAATTAAGCTAGTATAATAAACTAATTACTATATATAAATATATATAAAGGTTTAAAAATAGTAAAAAGCTTATTTATTTTTAAAGGTATAGCTAGCTACTTTATACTTAGTTCTTTAAGCTAATTTTAAAAATCTTTAACTATACTATCTATAGTATATAGATAAACTATAGATATCCTTATAAAATCGCTTAATAAACTAAGTATAAGCTTAGTTAAAAACACTATAAACTATAGTTAAGGAAATCCTTTAAATATCTTTAAATATCCTTTAAAAATCGCGGTAAGGTTTATCCTATATCTTTTAAGGTGCTTTTATAGTTAAAAACGGGTTAAACTATAGTTAGGATATCTTATAAAAATCCTTAAAAGCCCCTTAAAAATACTAGCGGAATCCGCTTAATAGTTTTTATAGTATCTTTTATAGTTAAAGACGTTATAAACTATAGTTAAGTAGGCTCTTAACCTTCCGTAGTTATATCTTAAAAACCTTAGCGGGGTCCGACTAGTAATATTCGTCGTATCTCTTTAAGCAAGCCTTCGTAGTGCGTGCTTTAAGCGTTCTTATCGCGGGGTTTTATAAGGCTCCTTAAGAGTAAAGTAAGGAGTTTAAGCGTGGCCGTTTAGATTCCGTAATAGTGTTTTTTAAAGGCGCCTTAAGCCTTAGCTTTAAGAAGGTACTTATAATAGTAAACCTTTTAATTTTAAGCTTCTTAATATATATTAATTAAGTAGCGTAAATCGCGGTAAAGCTAAAAAGGGTTTAGTAAACTAAGTAGCCGTTTTTAAGCCAGAAGAAAGTAATAAAGGGGGCGACTTAAAACTAAAAAGACTTAAAAGGCGATACCTTAATAAGTAAAACTAACGCTATAACTTAGTTAAGAGGAGGATAAAGCCGGCTTAATATATAAAAGTATTTCGCTTATAGAATAATAAGGTATATCGCCCGCTTTTATAAAAAGAAGAAGGAAGGAACTTTATAAGTAGCCGTAGCTATAGCTAAGGAGGTAATTAAAGTAAATTCCGATTTAAGAAAAAAGGAACTATAACGTAAAGTTAAGCGTTAAAGGAGAAAGGGAAATAGTAAATAGCTTAAAGGTTAATAAGGAAGCACTTTATGCTAAACTTAATACTACTTAAAGTTAATATTAATAAAAAAAAGAGGCTTAATATATTTATAGATATAGGCTATAACTACTATATTATAATAAGTAAGGGGGTAGCGATAAAGCGACGGAAACTTATTATAAATAGGATAAGGGGGCTATTATAGCTTTTTTCAAAGGACGTATTAACGCTTTAAATAAAGGGGATCGTATCGTTTAAGATAAAGATTAATAAGCACTTAAAATAAATATTCGCTTATATAGTATAAAGTTAAGCTACGATATATTCTTAAGAAGACTATAAATAAAGAAGAATAAGGTAGTTTATAATACTAAGGGGAACTAAATTTAGCATGAAAAAGCAAGGATTTAAATCGGCCTTTAATAATTAAAAAAAGCCGCGAAGGTCGCGAATATTTAAAAAGCGAAGTTAGTAAGCGCCTTTATCTTTATAGCGGAGGGCTAATAAAAAAGGGCCTAAAAGGATAGCTAGGGGCAATAATAAGCGCTTAACGTAAAGGTAGTTATAATAAAGGATATAAAGAGGGCCTTTTAGCTAAAGATGCTTATTAACTTAGCGGACTATATCTTAGCTTAAGTATTATAAGCTTTTTTAAACCTTTTTACACTTATAAAGGCGCTTAAGCAGCCCTTATTTTAATTAAGCGTAAACTATATAATCTACCTTAACTTAAAAAAGGATAGTAAGGAGCCGCTATTATTATAAAGGCCTCTTTATAATATATTAAAGGAAGAACTCCTTATCTTCCGGAAGACTTTAAATAAGTTACTAAAAGCAAACCTTATTTACTTAAGTAGCTTATTAGCCGCAGCGCCGGTATTATTTATAAAGAAGGCTAATAGCCGCCTATACTTTTACTATAACTACTAAGCTTTAAATATAATTATAAAGAGGGATTAGTATATACTATTATTAATTTTTAAAACGCTAAGGATACTAATAAAAGTATATTAACTTACGAAACTTAATATCGTTATAATTAAGGAGTAAATAGGTGCTAAAGAGAGCAGTCTTATAGCTATAAGTAAGGGGATTATAGAGATGTAAAGAGTATGCGAAAAGGTAAAGAAATAGGTAAGATATATATATATAAGGTTAATAATTTATTTAAGGTAAAGGAGGGACTAAGGCCTCCTTATATAGACAATCCCTAAGTTATAAGTAACTTAAGTGATTTAAAAAAGAGCCCCTTATTTAGCTTAGTTATATATAGTAGGCTAATAGCTACTATTAAGTTAATATTATATTTATAAGCCTAGGGATTAATTCCGCAAGGATTACGAGGTGGCGCAGTGACTTAGCACGGATTATACATATAGTCTCCACATATACCTCTTTCTAATCTGCTTATATCTTGCTTATATATACGTGGATAAATACAGGGAAATATATATAGTATGTGAAATTGTATGTCGGATTTAATATATATTTTACCGAATTTATGTTATATGTTATTTAAATAATATTTAGCCTATAGGCTGCGAGAGAGTATATTTTACTCCCTTATAGCCTTCCTTAAAGGGTACTTATAGTATATAAGTGCGCTTTAAATATACTAACTAAAGTAAAGTAAAAAACCTAAAAATAAGGAAAAATCTTTTTTATAGCTTAAGGAAACCTATTTTTTATAAGAAAAAGCTTAAAGCTTTTAATCTTTCTTAAAGGGAAAAACTTATTATTTATTTTAAGTAAGACCTTTTTATTTTATTATTAAAGGAAAACCTTTATATAAGTAAAAAACCTTAAGTTATATAAAGGAAAGCTAAAGAAAGTAAGAAATAACTTAAATCCTTTATTATAGGAATTTATATTATAACCTCTTTAATTCTTAGTAAAGTTCGGAATTTATCGAATAGTATAAAACCTAATCTATTAGTAAATATATCTGCTATATTATCTTTAGATTATATATAATAAACTTCTAACTTCTTTTCTTTAATACTATTACGCGTAAAGTTATATACTAAGCCTAAATGCTTTTTTAGCTTCTATAATTTAAGATTCTTTATTATTTTTAAAGTAGATTAAATTTCTATAAAAATTATAAGGACTTTATTTTTAAGTATGTTTTTAGACATTACTTCTACTATAGTATTAAAATAGCTATATAAATATAAAGGTTCTTTATTAGCCTCCCTTAGGCCTATATATTCGGCCTTGTATATAGAGAGTGCTATAGATTTTTGTTTTTAGCAAGCTTAGCTTATAAGGTTGTTATTTATAAAGAAATAGTATCCGGAGACCGACCTACGGTCTATAAGATCGCTAGCCTAATTAGTATTAGTAGAGGCTTTATATAATAGCATATTAAATGCTATATTATTGTTATAGTATATGCCTAAGCTAGGATATTTATTAAAATATATTTAGATCGTATCTAGTGCTTTAAAATATAGTATTTCGAGGTTAGAAGCAAATCTAACATATAATATTACTGCGTATAATATATCTAGCCTTAAAAACAATACTAAAAATAATAATAAGCCTATTTACATTTAATATAATAAGATATCTTCTTTTATAGCTTTATAGTCTTCTGTTTTATTTAATTTAACTCCCTTTATAGCAAGTGTTTTTAAGGTTTTAATATTTTGTTTATAAAATCCCTTTATCGTATTAAGGGTATATATTTCTTAAGATATATATATATCTTTTTTCGCTCTGTTTATAGTTATAGTTATTCTTATAAAGTCTTTTACTTCGCCTAAAGATTAAATCTTTAAGACCTTGCTTATTTTATTAATTATATAAGTTATAAAATCCTCTGTAGGCGTAAAGAACAAAAGATAGTCTACCTAAACTAATATAGCTATATATAGCCTATTGTTTTTAAATACCCCTTCGTCTATAGGTAGGTAGGAAAATCCTTACTCGCCTAAGACCTTAGATAATAAATTATACTAAAGCATCGGACTTTATTTAAGACTGTATAAAGCTTTCTTTAATTTTGCAACTAGCTTTCTATTTTTATTATACTGCTTATGATTTTTATACGTAAGGTCTTTATTTATAATATAGTCCTTATAACCTTATAGTATATTTACATATGTTTCTATATCTATATCTACATATATAAATGCATTTCTTATATTGTATTGCAGTATTAATTATTAGTTATAGCTAGTATTAATAAGAGCTTAGTAGACTTAGGTCTAGCGGTTATAGAGAAGGTTTCGATATAGTCTAAGCCGTATATTTACTTATAGCCTTATGCTATAAAGCGAGCTTTATACCTAGTTATATTATTTTTATTATCCTTCTTTATTTTATAAACCTATCGGCCTTTAAAAGCCTCCTTATTACTAGGAAGCTCTTATATTTCTTAAGTATCTAGACTTCTAAGTTCGTTTAGTATAGCTAGCATAGCTTTATCTTAGTCTTTTGCTTACGGACTATTTATATCCTGCTTTTAAGTAGTAGGCTCTATAAGATCTTTATTTCCTTTTATAATAAAAAGGATATGTTCTATATGTTTATTTATAATTATAATATTATATATAGGGTATTCTATAAAATCTTTATAGTATTTAGTAGGCTTTTTAGGTATTTCTACTTAAATCCTTTAATCCTTTTGCTAGGTATTGTTATCGCTAGTATTGTTATCGCTAGTATTATTATCTATAGTATTATTATCTATATTACTAGTATCTTTCGTATTTATATTATAATTAGTTATATTTATATTACTAGTATTTATACTACTAGTATTTATACTACTAGTATTATTAGTATTATTATTATTATTATTATTATTACTATTATTACTAGTACTGTTATTTCTAGTATTATAGTTATTTAGCAGCTTATTCAAAGAGGGCATGTTATTAAAATCAGTATATTCCTCTTTATTTAAGAAGTTATTCTTTAGTATAGTTATATCTTTAGAAATTATTACTTTTCGTTTAGAAAAGTTATATATTTTATAAGCGGTTTCTTTATAGCTTATTATTACCCCTTTATAAGCTCTAGGCTTTAGTTTATTATTAAGAGTTTTATTTTTTTAAAATATAGTGTTTCCGAATACCTTTATTTTATCTAAGTCTTTTAGACTTAAAGCTATATTATCCTTCTTTTTTATAGGGGATATAAAACCTATAGCAAAATGCGGGGACCTATTATATATATATATAGCTGCTAAAACAGCCTTACCTTATAAGTATTTTAGTAGGGTTTAAGTTAAAAGCATAGCCCGGACTTTATTAAGTATAGTTCTATTTATCCTTTTTATTTTGCCGTTAAAATAAGGGGTATATGCAGGGTATATATTATATATAAGGCCGGTTTTTAGGCAGTATGGTTTTATATTATATATTAATTCTCTTATATTATTAGAGAAAACTTCTTTTATAGTAGTCTTATTTATATTATTTTCTAATTCCTACTTATATTCTAAGAATTTAGGCAGACATTCTGCCCTACCTTTTATAAGGTATATTCTTAGTTTTTTAATTATAGCATCTAAAATGGATTAAAAGTATATATACGTATTATAGGTAGGGGTTTTTATAAGGCCTTAAATATTAGTATGTATTCTATCTAAAAAGAGATATTTCCTTCTCGAAGGAGTCTTTTTCTTTTTATCCATTTATTTAGCTTTTATATAAGCTTCGCATTGCTTTATCTTTATTATGTTAGCTTTATTTATATTTATATGAAAAAAGCTTTTTCTTAAGTATCTATATAGTAATTTAAAATTTATATGTCTTAATTCTTTATACTAAAGAAGTATATCTATAGTCTTCTTTTTATCTATAGACTTTTCATCTTTATTTATAAAGGTATTGCCTTTAGGTTTATTATCTATAGGTATATTGTTTATAGATGTTGTATTGTTTATAGATCTATTGTTTATAGGTATATTGTTTATAAAACTTTTTATATTATATAATTTATTATTAATTTAAAAGCGAGTCTTTATAACTATAAGGATATAATAAAGGCCGTTATTAACAAAGCCTTATATAAGTATATTTACCTCTTTATCTAAAAGAGTGATATTATCTTTACTTATTCAAGCAAAAGTATTTAAAAAGAATAATTAGCTTATTATATTAATACTAATTTAGGGTATATAAAGACGGTTCTTTAATATATAGCGTATATTGCTATTAGAAAATTTAAAATATAAATTTCCTACGCCTTTAACTATAATAAAAGACGCTTTTCTTTAAGTGATAGTTATATATATATTTTTATAAAAAGAGAGGAGTAATTTAATATATAATATATGCTTAGAAGCTTATATATTAAAGATAAAGTTATATATATTCCCTTTTTTTATTTTTATAGCATTTTTATTAACCTTAAAAATAACCTAAGAAATAAAGGAAAGAGGAGGCTTTAAAGGTCTTATAATATTTCTTATATTAGCTTTCTTTTTCACTTTTATAGAGGTATATAAATAAGGTATATATAAAAAGGGTATAGTAAATATAGAGGGGATAGAGGGTATAGAGGGTATGAAGGGTATAAGAGGAGGGTTATTTACCTAAGCTAAGGAGTCGGAAATATAAAGGTTTTCTTTAAAAGAAGAGGACTCTTTAAAGGAAGAAACTCGTCTTTTTTTCGGCCTTTAACTACTAATTTTCTAGAAACTAAAACTCTCTCTTAAGAAGACTTTCTTAAGGAGGGTATAGGTATAAAACGCTTATTATTCTTATTCGAATAGTCCTAAGAAGGTCTAATCGGAAGGGGCCTTTTATAAGAGGAGGAGGAAGAAAAAGCTTTAAGTTTAAAACCTACTGCCTTTATCTTATCTTTATTTTCCTTAAGCTAAAAACAGTCTTTTATAGCATAGCCCTTTTTCTTATAATTCTTATAAAAGGCGGGTTTTCTGCTATATAAAAAGAATAGCTAATTAAAAAAGGGACCTTTTAAAGCTTTAATCCTTTTAAACTTATCGATTAAAGAGGAAGAAAGTAATTCTAAAGTATAGGCTTAGGCGTTATCTTAAAGAGCTTAAGAAATATTAGTTATAAAGCTAAAATAAGAGCTATTTAAGCATTCTAAAATCTAGGTAATAATCACTACATTAAGAATTTTAATTTCTTATATATTTAGCTTATTAAAAAGCTCTTTTATCTTATTAAGATATACCTTAATTAAAGTATAAGTTTCGAAGGTTATATTAAATAGTTCTTTTATATAATGAAAATTCGAGGTAAAATTTACTAGGTTATAAAGGGTTTTTAAAGCTTCCTAAGCTACCTTTATAGTTATATAGTGTTTTAGCTTGCTAAATTAGTAGTCGTTCTTAGTAGCTATGTTTTTTATAGAGCTTTAAGCGGTATTTTAGTATAAAGGTTAATTAAAAAAAAGGGAAGTAAGAAATATTAATTAAAAGGATATTAGTAAAAGGATATAATAAAAAGGGTCTATAAAATAAAGGGAAAATCGTGTTAAAAGGTGCGTTCCTTATTATATAGGGAAAGATTTTTTATAAGGTTTTTTATATTTAATATAGTCCTAAAAATGTGGTTATAAAGATATAAGGTGTCGGAAGGAGGAGGAGAGGGGGAAAACCAAGGAACCGAGTCTAATAAGATATCGGGGGAATTCGGGAGAAAAATACGCTTAGTAAGTGCAACCACGTAAAAAGTAAGAAAGAGTTTAGCTAGAATTTTCCGATTACGTAATAGTTAGAAAAACGTTAGTAGGGGTCGGGGGTAAGTCCGGCTTAAAGGGAAGCCGGGCTTATAACTAATTAAGGAGTAAATAGGTATAGAAGAGAGCAGGCTTATAGCTACGAGTAAGGGAATTATAAAGATATAAAGAGTATATAAAAAAGTAAAGAAATAAGTAAGATATATATATATAAGGTTAATAATTTATTTAAGGTAAAGGGGGGACTAAGGCCTCCTTATATAGATAATTCTTAAGCTATAAGTAACTTAAGTAATTTAGAAAAGAGCCCCCTGTTTAGCGTAGTTATATATAGTAGGCTTAAAGCTATTATTAAGTTAATATTATATTTATAAGCTTAAGGATTAATTCCGCAAGGGATATAAGGTAGCGTAGCGACTTAGCACGGATTATATATTGTAAGAAAGTGATTGTACTACTTTAATAAATCAGCTATTAAATCCTTACTTAATTAGCTAAGCATAGGGGGGTGTATAAATTATATAAAAACCCGTATTAGATTGCCTAGCTTCGGCTCGTTCTTTTCTAGGTTTTCACGTCCTTATACGATGTCTATAACGTTATGTATAAAACTAAGGAGGTTAGGGTGGCTAGATAAAACAAGGATCCGCTTAGACCTAAACTAACCTTAACTAACTTGAAACACGAATTGCCGCATAAGGAAGGGATATCTAGCCACGGAGTAAAATGCTTTAAAATTAACATTTCTCGGGCTTTTAGACCGCCTAAAGGCCAGTCCGGATATGTTACTCCGTTCCCTTATATTTGTCTATAAAAGGCGAATCTCCTGCTACTAAAGAGCTAGAGATTCTATAAGCACTTACACACCTTAATTCTTTATTAATTAATTCTAGCTAGATCCTGCCTTATATTACATCGACTCTTTTATTACGTTATATTACGTAATCCCCTGATTTCTCTACAATTTCGCTGCTGCTCTAACCTTTAACATATATATAGTCTCTATATATACCTCTTCTTAATCTACTTATACCTTGCTTATATATACGTAGAATAATAAAAATAAAAATATATAGTATATAAAATTACATAGCGGATTTAATACATATTTTAGCGGATTTATATTATATATTATTTATGCTGTATCTAGCCTATAGGCTACGGGAGAGTATATTTTACTCCTTTATAGTTATAGTATTACGGAACGTAAGATATAAGCGCTCCGGCCACTCGTATATCGGTATATAAGATATAAGCATATAAACGATAATTAGCGTCCCGACCCCTAACTAAGGCCGGGGCGAGGCCTTTTAGCAGTGCGGTATTATCGCACTATTTCTCCGTAGAAAATAGTAGCAATTTCTTTAGCGTAGGTTCGATCCCCGCGTAAGAAAGTAGACCTATAAGTCCGTATAGAAATAAGGCTCCCCCGGGCGCGCGTAATAATATAAGCGTGCGTAGCTTCTAGCTACCGGCTTAATAAACCGGGGAGGTCCTATCTTATAAATAATGAGGACGTTATTATCTTTCCTTTTAAGGCGGTAATTATTATAGAACGTAAGATATAAGCGCTCCGGCTACTTATATATTAGTATATAAGATATAAGTATATAGACGATAATTAGCGTCTTAACCCTTAACTAAGGCCGGGGCGAGACCTTTTAGCAGTGTGGTATTATTATACTATTTCTCCGTAGCATATAGCGTTTTATAAAATTAAAATTACGGTGGGCTATAAGTTTAAAACGGCCTTTTAAATAAAGTTCGGATTATTTAAGTATAAAGTATACTTATTTAGCCTTATAAGAACGCCGGCTACCTTTTAACGCTATATTAACTAAGTGTTAAAAGACTACGTTTATAAGTTCGTTATAGTATATAAAGATAACGTTTTAATTTACTTATTAAGGTCGCTCCGTAATTATTAAGATAAGGTAGCGAAAGTGCTTAAAAAGCTATAAAAGGTAGGCCTTATACTAAACCTATATAAATAGGACTTTATAATAAAAAAGTAAAGTACTTAGGTTTTATTATTTAAGCTAAAAGTAAGGTTTAATATAACTTAAAAAAGATTTAGGCTATTAGAAAATAGTAAGCACTAAGGAATATAAAAGGTGTTTAAAGCTTCTTTAAGTTTATAAATTACTATTATACTTTTATCCCGCTTTATACTAAGGCCTTGCGGTGCTTTAATAGCTTTTTTAAAAAGAACGTAACTTTCTTATAAACTAATAAGCACTAAGCTGCGTTGAAATTAATTTAAAAAGTATTTTATAATACGCTAATATTATAGCTACATAACTTTAAAAAAGAGACGTATTTAAAAGCAGACTACTTTAAGTATATAATAAGCGGTATATTAATATAATTAAGACCGGATAAAATATAATACTTTATAAGTTTCTTTTTTAAATAACTTAATATAGCGAAGTATAACTACTAGATTTACGATAAGGAGTTACTTATAATTATATAATACCTAGACTTTTAAAGGGTAAATTTACGTAATATATTAGCGTTTATAATACTAATAGACTAAAAGAATTTAAAGTACTTTATAATAAAAAGAAAGTTTAATAAAAAATAAAGTAAATAAGTAATAAAGCTTACCTTATATAACTTTATATTAAAGTACTGCTTAAAGAGGTTAGTAGTAATACTTAATGCTTTATCGCGTTATGATTTAAATAAGCTAAAAAGGGCATTTAATAAAAAAAAGATAAGATATATAGTTTAAATAATCTTAAATAGCGCGCAATTAATAGGATATTAAGTCCTCCTATATAAAAAGCACGTAAACCTCTTATAATAATTAATATAAAAAGACTATATTATTATAATAATATAAGTAAGGGAGGAGAATATAAGGTTAATCGCTTATATAAGTAAAGCGGATAACCTTATACTTTAAGATAAAGGCGGGGTAAATAAAGGCGGAGTTTAGCTAAAACTTAACTTAAACTTAAGCTAAGATATACTTAAAGAATAAGTATAACCGGCCTATATATTTAATAAGTAAGAGATATAAAAGCGATGAATAGTAATATTATAAAACGATAAGGAGTACTAAGTAGTATTTTAAGTAATTTAGAATAGTAACGAATTGCTTACTTTAAAATAGCAATTAAAGGTTTAAGTAAGTAAGTATATAATTAATATAAGAAGGCGCCTTTACTTAAAGAACCGCCTTTAAGTGCTAAGTAAGGCTTAATACCTTAAAAAAAGAAGGATAAAAAGCTAAACGAGCTTTAAGTATTAATCGCTTAATAAATATATAACTTAATAGCGGTAAGATACTTAAAGCGCGAGGGGATACTTATAATACTAGCTTAAGAGTTTTTATAGCTAGGTTAGTTATTAATAGTATACTAGCTTATTATAAACTACGGGCTATATAGTAAAGGCTATATTTAAAGGTAACTTTAAAAAGGGCTCCTCCCGCTATTACCGCCCTTTATATAGCTATTTATATACTTAATAATAAACTTTATAGTTAAGCTATCTTTAATAAAGACTAAAGGCTTAAGGAAACTATAAGTAATAATAGATAGGCTAATAAAGGCAATAATGCTAAGGGCGATATTAATAATAAAAGTAGTAGTATATATAACTAAGTTCTTATAATCCTAATTCCGCCTTTATAAAATACTAAAGTCTATTATCTCGGATTAAAAGATAAACTAAATAAGGTAATTTTAGTAGGAGTTTTGCCGCTAAATTAAGGTTTAACGGAAACTAAGTTTAGCCTACTACCCGCAAACTAATAAGGCGATAAAGCGCGCGAACTAAGAAGTATAAGCCTACCTTTATATATATATTTACTATATATAAGACGACTAAGGGCTATATCTACTTTGCGCTTAAGCGGCACTTAATAATTAAGTAGTATTTATAATAAGTATAAGCCCCTTCTTCGCTATATATAAATATAATATTAAGCCGATTTTAATTATATAAAAAGAGAGACCGCTTATATTAAATATAAAGGGTATATAAGACTTTATATAAAGAATAAAGAAAGTCGCTAACTTCCTTTAAACGGCGATCGCCGCGTTATAAGTAAGATAAGAAAAGATAGTAAACTAGTCGTATATACTAATAAAGAGACTTTAAGTAAGTAATAAAGTATAGTTTAATATAAAAAAGTATATTATAAATAAGCCTTACTAAAAGCGTAACTAGCTATACTAAAAGTATACTATAACGAAAATAATTAGCCTATATATAATAAAACTTAATATATTAAAGAGGGTATATAAAAAACAATATATAAAATTCCTCTGCTATACGGTTAATAACCCCTTACTTAGCTAAGTAATCGACGATTACTAACTACTATTAGTAATTAAAGAAGATAATAAACTTAAGTACGTTATAAAGAAGATTTAGTAAGCTTAGTAAAGATAGATTAAAAAGATAGGGTAATACTAAGTCTTTATAAAGTAGTATAAGTATACTAACTTAACTTAGTAACTAATTAATAACTTTTATAATATAATTGCCTTAAAGGAGTTTAAGGGACGGTATAGTAACGCAATAAAGAACAATAAAGGCGAGGCGGAGGAATAATAATAAGCTAAGCCGGGAAGTAAGAGAAAGGATAAAGGAGATAGCGAAAAAAAAGAAGAAAATTAAGAAAAAAAAAGGTTTCGGGCTATACTTAGCGGACATTAAAACGATTTAAAACGAAAAGTATAATAAAGATATACTATTAACGTATACTAAGTATAGATTATAATAAGATAGATATAAAATATAATAAAATATAATAAGATATAAAGATATAAAGCAAATATAAATAAAACGTATAAAGAAATATAAATTAATTTAAGCAAACTACTTACTACTAGCTAATATTAATAGATTAGCTTTAAATATTAAGGTATATTTAAGCTTAGCGCGCTTAAATAGCGGTATATACTAACTCCGCGTGTTATAGTAATTATTAGTAATATCTTACCGCTTAGTATTTATTAAGGATTAAAGAACATATATATAAGTTAAAGCGATAGTTTTTAAACGTCCTTTAAAACGTATAGTCTTAAAGCGCCTTCGCGGCGGCGACTATATTATTAGTATACTAATATTATATTAATATCGTATTATATAAAGTTTAAGGATAAGGACGTATAAATAAGTAGTATAAGCCGGCGCGGGTATAAGTAAAATAATTATAAGCACGGGGCGAGGCTTAATTTTAATAAGCTATATATAAAGTATTTATATTAAGAGATACTATACGTTTAATATATATAAAGTAAGGGGGGCGCCGTATAATAATACTATATATCGCGCTCCGCTTACTAAGTAATAACGGCGGGCGCGAGGATTAATATAAAGGCGGTAGTAGATAGTCGCTAAGCGTATTAAGGGGCGTAATACGGGAAGACGCTTATAAGCTAGCGGGAGATAGGATATAGGGGATTAAAGTAAATATATTAAGGCGCGGTATAGCGGAGCTATTATAAAAGTAAGCGCGTATATAAAAAGATTAATAATTAAAGAAAAAGAGAAAAGAAAAAGAAAAAAGGGAAAAAGAAAGGGTATTTATACTTAAGGATAGTAAGCGGCGGGAAAGCAAAACGTGCTTTAAGTACTAATAAAGGCGGTAAGCGGAGGGGGCACGTTATACCGCCTTAATGCTACTTAAAGCGATATAGTAGCGTAAATAAATAAGCGTATAATATATATAACGCTATAGCGCGACGTTATTTAAGGAGATATAAAAATATAGAATTATTAGTATAATAAAAACGACTATATTAATTAACTTTAAGCGCGGAGCGGTAAGTAAGGCGGAGATATTATATACCTTAGTATATAATAGCTTAAAGGGGGGATAGTATTATAAGCTATACTATAAGAAAAGCAATAATTATATTATAGTAAATAACTTAAGGTTAAGCTAATATATAGCTAAAGTTATATAAGACTTTACTTAAACTTAGCTTAACTTTAACTTAAACTTAACTTAAGTATAAGTTATTTAAGCGAATTTAAAAAAGTAAGAAGCTATATAGCTTAAATAAAAATTTCTCCTTCCCTCCTTAGCTTTAAATAAACAATTATTTAGCTATATACTATTAACCTAAGTATCTATAGGCCCTTAATAATACTACTACTTAAGATGCTTTATAAATTTAAAATAAATAAACTAAGCGTCTTTTCTTTAAGTAGTATATGTTTTATATTATAATATAATTAATACTACTACTAAGCTATCCTTTTAAAAGGCCCTTTTTAGCGACTAGCTAAACTTTTATATTAATATTAAGAATAATATTATAAAAAGGGAGGTGTTTAAAGTAAGAGTAATAATTAATAAGCTAAAAACTTTATAATAACAACTTAAAGAATACTAATAAAAAGCTATTAAAGCGTAAGCAAAGTACTATAACCTTAAGTATTAACTACTTTTACTTAAAGTTAAGAACTTTATTACGCTCTTTATAAAGAAATTACGCTTTAAGGATAAGAAAAGAAAGCTATCTTTTAAGTATATCGGACCTTTTTAAGTACTATAAGCTATTAAAGAGTAAGCTTATCGTTTAGCTCTCTTAAATAAGTATTTATATAAATATAATATATTTTATATTAACTTATTAAAACTTTAAAAGAAAAGACTAAGCAACTAAGGAGGCGCTAAACTATTAATAATACTTAACTTTTAAGATAAAGAAGGCGAATAGGAAGTTTAAAAAGTGCTAAGTAAAAAACGCATTAAAGGCAATACCTTTTTCTTAATTAAGTAAAAAAGATAGCTAGTAAAGTATAACTAGTAGGTTAATACTAACGATATAGTAATTAGCTAAGCACTTATAAGCAAATACTTTACTAACCTTACTAAGAAAAAAAAGAAGTATAAAACTAAGTAAACGCTAAGACGCTAAAAGCATAAAGATAACCTACTTATTAAGTTATAATTCCTTATTAACTTAGTACCGATTCGCTATTAATTAACTATATCCTTAGTTAAGGTAACTATTAATAAATTAGTAAAATATAAAATAAGGAAGAAAAGTAAGCGAGAGTAAATAACTAAAAAGAAAATATAAAGCTAAGCTAATTTCTCCTTAAAATAATAACGATAAAGGAAAGAAACTATAAGCTAAGTTATAACTACTTTACGTTATTAATAAAGGAGAGATATAAGAAAGATAAAAAAAAGATAAACTTAAACCGTCTTTTACTTATATTAACGCTTTGCTAATATTATAGGAACTTACTAAATAGTCTCTTTATTTATATTAGTTAAGGAGGGAAATATTAATATCCTCCTCTTTTTTATTAGCTATATCTTAATTAGTATAGCACTTACCTCCGCCTTTATAATAAGTAAGGCATCTTATTAAGATATTTAGCCCGTATTGCTTATAAGTAGCTAAAGTTTTAACTATACTTTTTAAGCACGGTACTTTAAATTAGCTATATTAATACTAAAAGGCAGCGCTAAGGTTAACTAAGTAAGCAGCTCGCGCCGCTTATTAATAAGCGCGCGATAATCGCTATATTAAAACTAAGAGATCGTTAGCTAATTGCTAGTAAATTAACTATATATTAATTACTATTATATCCTTCTTAGTACTTATAATACTATTCTCTTTTCGATAAGTTATTTTAGTAATATTAAACGCCTTAAAAAGATACTAAGCTATAATAGTAAGATAGCTATAAGCCTTCTTATTAAATATAAAGGCGTTATTATCGCTATTATTATCCTTAAAGTCGTTATTATTAATGTTAAGTATATTAAGCTATTAAATATAATTTAGTATAGCAACTATATCGGTATAGTCGCCGGCTATAAGTATAGCCGCTTATAAAACGATTAGCTAATAAATAGCGATAATAAATTTAACTAATAGTTATAGTTAATTAATAATATACTTAATTATAAGTAGATATATACTAATAGCACTACTTATACCTTATAAAAGTAATGCCGGAGAAAATATACTTAATCTTTATAACTTTAATAAGCTTTAGCTTAAATACTTTATAAGCTATAATAGTAGTATAAAAATAATATATATATTAAGGTTTAGCGGGCATTACGCTACTAGTATAAATAGCGCGGGCTTTAGCTTTAAAGTATATATATTCTGCTTGTAAAACGATAAAAATATTAGCCTTATTATTACCTATATTAATTTAAGTATTTGTATCGCTATTACTATTACTACTACCCGTTATATTTAGCTACTCTTTTTTAAAAGGAGGTATAATAAGCGGAGTATTACGGCTAAGTATTATAAGTATTTTAAGGCTTTATTAGTCTTACTATTACTACTTTAAAGGAGTAGTATTATTATTAGCACTATTAATACTAAAGATAAAAAACTTACTTTATACTTATTAATTATTAGTAAGCGTATTAATTGCTATATCTTTAAGGATAAGTATAAGGTTAAGTATAAGCACTTCTTTAAAAGGTGCTCCCTTATTTTAAGGTAATAGCGAGCTAGGCGTCTTATTAGCTTAACTTCTTTTAGTATTAGTACTAGCCTTTCCGGCTAAAAGAGAGTTAAGGACTTAAAGAAAACCTTAATCGCGACTACGACGCTTTAAGGGCGAACCTTTTAAGAGTTAATACTATATTTAATATAAGAAATCGGCGCGCTTAGTAGTTAAGCGTAGCTTTAAAGTATAAGGCATATTAACAATAATAAAGAGGTATAAAATATATATTAAATAAATAGCGAAAAGGTATAGAAAACTTAATAGTAAAATAATTATAAAAGAGTTAAAAAAAAGAAGAAAATTAAAACGTATAAGGATAAGCATAATAAACTTTTAACTAATATATTACTATTAATATATTAGCGCAATACTTTTAATTACTTAAAGGCAATTAACGTTATTATAACTTTATATATAACCTTATATATTTAATACTATATCTTATTATATACGAGTACTAAGCGTATATACTACTATATTTAAATTACGCGTACTTTTATAATAATACTAACTAACGATATAACTATAACTTTATATTACTAAATCTTTTATAAATAGTATACTTAATATACTTTTAATTAAGTAGCTAAGGGCGTTTATTATTAAAGGGGGATAATTATAAGAATAGTATTAATAGTATAAGCTAACTAAGTATAGGGAATACGCTAAGTAAGGAGCTTTGCTTTTAGTCTTAACTTAATAAGTAGTTAATAAGCCCTCGCAATTAAAGTTAAGAGACTTTCCTTTTTATAAGCTTTAATCTTATAATAAAGTAAGTAGCTAAATAATACTATAACTTATTGTACTATTTACTATCTTTACTACTTAATTAATAATATTATAAAATTAACTTTTTATACTTATATACTAGTTAAATATAAAAAGGTCCCTTAATATTTATTTAATTATATTAGTAGTATAACAACGCTTAGTAAACAAGCTAGCTATATACTTAAGCTTAGTTTAAAATTTAAAGATACTTTACTTAAATAAGTAAAAAGTAAAACAAATCTTATAAAGCTATATAATAAAAGAAAGTAGCGGAAAACTAAGAAAGGGGTTTCTTATAGCTTAAAAGGGCTAGCTAAGCAGCTATAACTTTTAAGTAAACGAAAAAGCGGTCTTTTTATTAAAAATTATAAAAGTCTTTAAGAAAGTATAAAATAAGTTAGCTACTAAAGTAGTTTAGATAAAAGTATAATACGCGGCCTTTATAACTAAATATAAAACTCTGAAATTAAGAGAATAAAGCAGTTAAGCTTAAGTACGAAACTTTTAAGCTATTATAAGTTATAAAAAACTATAACTTATTATACTTAAAGTAATTAGCTATTTTAATAATAATATACTACTATTTACTTTTAGTAAAAAGGCCTTTTTAGCTTTATAGTATACTTATTTAAATTTTCTTTACTATTTACCTTTTTTCCTTTCCTTTTTTCTTTTTATAACTATATTTTCTTATATTACTAGCCTTAGCCCGCTATACCTTACTTACTCTTATATATATAACTTACTTTACTTTAAGCTTATAACCTTTATACTTTTATTTTAAGTTTTTTTATTATTTAATATCTCTTATAGCTAAGACTAGCTACTTTATAACTACTTTTTTAGCTTACTTTCTTATAAGCCTTTACGCTTTTAATATAAAGGACATAAGCGGGCGCTTAAGCTTTATAAAAATAAAGCGGCTATTCTTTATATGTTACGGAACCCTTAGCGTTTCTTATACGCTAAGTAGCTTCGTATAATTTGTCTGATTTAAATTTACTAGCCGGAAAAGGAGGAAGAAGACTTAGTATAGACTACTAAACCGAATAAAGTAAGGGTATCTTATTATGCGGATTTCTCGGGTTAAAACTAGCTAAAAAAGAAGAAAGAAGGAAAGGAAAGGAGTTAAGGGAAAGAGGAGCGAAGACCTCCTTTTATACTTTTTTAAGGCTACTAAAAGGCTTTCCTTTTATATGCTTTTATATA
>JAPEBW010001415.1:0-24639 GCA_027405785.1 Ophiocordyceps robertsii | reverse complement strand
CTAGACCTATATAGATAGGGCGTAGCTAGAACTAGCTAGAATCGTTATAGTAACTAAATAGATTACTTATTTATATATCGCTAGTCTTAGCCGGACTATCTTAACTTTAGCTTTAATCCCTTTATAGGCCTTAATTTATAAAACTAATATAAAGTTAATAAGGTCCCCTTAATAAAGAACTAAAAAGTCTTAGCTAAGTAATATATTAGCTGCTAAGCGTTTTACTATCTAGGCGCCGATCCTTACCTTTACGACCGCGAGGCTACTATCTAGCTTTCTTAGTATATAAGCGGTAAATTCCGCTTATTTAATAGTAGCTATTCTTCTTACTCTTTAAATAAGAATTCGTTAAGAGGAGTTTATAGTTATATTTTAAAAGGTCTTTACTAAGTCGGCTTAAATAAAGCTTTAGTCTGCCTTAATATTTATATAAGCTTTAATGCTTATCCCGGGCCTTTTTTTTCCGTAAACTAGTAAGCGTATATAGGTAAATCGTAACGGCTTATTAAGGTTTAATAGCTAGATATTAAGGAAAGCCTTAACTATCTTAACTCTTTATAGCTTTTAAATAACTACTTACTATACTAAGCTATGTCTTTATATAGTAATATCTTAGTTAAGGTTAAGGGGGTATTTATCTTTAATATATTAGTAAAGCTTATTCTTTAAGGGGAATACTTCGCCGTAAAATCCGTATACTTTATCGGCCTTTTATACTAAGTCTGCTATAGTATAGATTACGGTTTCTTTTAAGCTTTTATCGGTATTTAACTAAGCTCCTTTCGTATTATACTCTTTATCTCTTAAATAGTTATTAGTCTTTACTATAGTTCTTTTCTTAATCGCGGGGTATGCTTATTTTAGCTTTAGTATTAATAAGCATATAGTCTTAAAAGTCCCTTTTCTCTTAAGTTAAAGAACCTTAACTTATATTCTTAGCTATTTAAGCGGGTTTCTCCTTTAACTTAGCGAGCGCTATAAGGCTTAAGGTATATCTGCTTTTACTAAGCGGTCTAAAAACATAACCCTTAGTCTTAATAAGCCTTTAATAAATAGCTAGGGTGTCTTAGACTATCCTTTAAGTGCGTATAAGGTACGGCTAGTTAGCCCTTACCTTTTTATAAGTTAAACCTATTTCTTTCGCGCTAATAAGTACTTTTAAGATCCTGAAGTATATTTAACTTATAGCTAAGGAAGAATTTCCTTATATTTATTAATCTATTTATTAATATCCTTATTCCTTACTAAACGTTATAAGAATTCTTATAGGTAAACGTCTAGCTTTTAGTAAATTACTATAGTTAGGTAGTTTAGCTAATAAAGCGCGGCCTTAGCTTTATATTATAAGCGCGATATCTAAGACTTAAAGTTAGATCTTACTACTATATCTTTAATAGTAAAGTGCTTTTTATTAAGTACTTATATCGCTATATCTAAGCGGATTTTAAACCGTTTTTATAAGGCGGATATTTATTAGCTTAGTTTAACGCCGGGCTCGCTAAGTTCTTTTTATTATAGTTTTAAGAAGTCCTTAAAATACTATTTTACTATACTTCCTTAAAAAAAAAGGGCAATTAAATAGCTAATTTATCTATATAAGCCTCGCTTCTATTAGCGTTTTAGCGGATAAAGTTAATAAAACGGTTTACTCCTTAAAATATACTAGCTTTATCGTCTTCTTAGACTTTATTAAAAGATGCTTTTAAAGGTCTTAATAAGTTAAATCTCTTTATATCCTTAGCTTATAGTTAAGGTTTTTCCTAAGGCTTAGTAAGCGCATTTTCTTTTCTTAATGCTTAAAGGAGACTAAAGAATTATTTATTTAATATTATTACTATTCTTACTAAAAGGCTTAAAGCTATACTTAGTCTTAGTATCTACGCGCTTAATATAAATAGGTTTAGCCCGCTAAGGGTATTACTTACCGCGTCCTTATCGCTTATTATTAAGGTCTTAGTCTTAATACTCTCGCTAAGCGCTTAACCTTCCGTTTTATATGTATCTTAAAATCCGGTACGCTATAAGGCCCTTAGCATAAAAGGCTTATTTTTATTAATTAAGAGTCCCGAAAATGCTTTAATTAGCGCGGCTATAGCGGATAAGGCTAAATAGTAATACTAAACTAAAAAACTACTAAGTATTTTTTAAGGCGGATTTCCGGTTAAGGCCCTTAAGCTAAACTCTATTAGCAATACGCAGTAAAAATATCCGCTAAGCTTATCGTCTTAAGGAAAGAGTAACTTTATTATAGGCTTTATCCGGAGGGTATTTAGCGGGCGGGGAGCTAGATAGTTTTAAGGTTAGCTTATCTTTACTTCTTTTATTTAAAGGATAATTAATCCGTTTAGGTAATACCGAATTTAGTTTACTTAATTATATAGATTTTATTATTTTATAGTCTATTCTTTATTAGTATTTTAAAAGCGGATTGCCTTTTAAAAGGTAATAGTCTTAGCTTAGCTAAGCGGGACTTATTTTACGTCTTATTTAGCTTTATAGGCTATCGCGGTATAGTACTTTAAAAAGGGGTAAAGGAGATTATTAAACTAGTATACTTAGTAAGCCGCGGCCTCTTCTGCTTTTATAGCTTACTTAACTTAAAGTTTTATTATAAGCGTATTAAGGAAAAGGTACTTATTATTAAGGTTAGACTTAAAAGCTAATAGGAGCTTCTTATTAAAGAAAATATCGTTTAGTATTTAACTTCTTATAAGATAAGTACTTAATCGTGCGATATAGTCGCTCTTAGCTTAGCGGATATTTAAGGGATTTCCGTTTAAATAGGTAGGAATTGCTATTATTTACTACGCTTTATAATATAAAAATAAGGGGATAAGGCGCGGATTAATTACCGCTAGTTAAGGCCGGTACTATAAACTAATTACTACTAGTTAAAGCTAGTACTATAAACTAATTACCGCCGGTTAAGCCGGTATAACGGACTAATTACTATACGTAAATATATATAGGGGTTTAGAAATAGTAAAAAGCTTATTTATTCTTAAAAGCATAGCTAGCTATTTTATACTTAGTTCTTTAAGCTAATTTTAAGGATCTTTAACTATACTATCCGTAGTGCGTAAAATAAACTATAAATATCCTTATAAAATTGCTTAATAAACTAAGTATAAGCCCGGTTAAAAACACTATAGACTATAGTTAGGGAAATCCCTTAAATATCCTTAAATATCCCTTAAAAATCGCAGTAAGGTTTATTCTATATCTTTTAAGGTGCTTTTATAGTTAAAAACGGGTCGAACTATAATTAAGATATCCCGCGGAAATCCTTAAAAATCCCTTAAAAATACCGGCGGAATCCGCTTAATAGTTTTTATAGTATCTCTTATAGTTAAAGACGTTATAAGCTATAGTTAGGTAGGCTCTTAACCCTCCGTAGTTATATCCCGGAAACCTTAGCGGGGTCTAACCGGTAATATTTATCGTATCTCCTTAAGCGAGCTTTCGTAGTACGTGCTTTAAGCGTTCCTATCGCGGGGTTTTATAAGGCTTCCTTAAGAGTAAAGTAAGGAGTCTAAGCGTGGCCGTTTAGATTTTATAATAGCTTATAACTAGTAGTATTTATTTTACTAATTACTCCTTTATATTTAGCGGTATTTACTTTACTAAAAATTAGTACTTTTAGTACTTAAGATTATTAATAAAATAGGGTTTTTATTATATATTCCCCTCTTTAAGGTCTTTTTAAACCTAAAAAGATAAACGTTCTCTTTTTTTAGGTTCTCCTTAACCTTTAAGAAACTATTTAAATATTTAAAGAAATCCTACTTTAAAGAGAGTAACCTTAAGAATTCTTTAAAGAAAAATCCTAATCTTTTATCTCTATAGATCCTTTTTAAGGAAAAATCTTATTTAGATTTCCTTTTACTTATACTATCTAAGATAGTAAAGAAATCCTAGCTTAAAAAAGCTAATACTTTCTCTTAAGAGTTTTATCGATTAAAATCCTTAACGTTTCTTAAAATATTTCTTAAGTGCTTTATAGGTTCTTAGGTATTATCCGAACTAAGATAGTCCTTTTACTTTACTAAATAAAAGTATTCTTAATTTTCTATTTTCTTAGCGAGTATAGTCTTTACTATATATTCGCTTTCTTTAACTCTTTTTAAGTCTAGCTCTCTTACTACCTTAGCTTCTTATAAAGTCGGCTTTAGTAAAGATATATAAAAAATAAAGTATATAAGTAGACTAGTTAGAAGTTTTAACTTATAATTAACTTTTCCTATTTTCTTTATAAATTTAAAAGGTCCTATCTTTTTATAATTTAAAGACTTATTAAGTCTATTAGTCTTTAGATTCCTCGTTAAAAGATATACTTTATCGCCTTAAGATAAAGAAGGTTTTAAAGACTATCTCTTATCGTAATAATACGATATCTTCTTAGTAATATATTTTAATTTTAATTTTCTAAATCTATAAAAGCTAATTAACTACTAAGAGTTTAATATAGCTTTTTTAGCTATAACTTCTTTAAGTAAAGAAGACCTATAAGCTTTAAGGGTAAAGCTATAATTCGTAAATACCGGAGTATTCTTAATAAGCTTAAAATAAGAGGTATTATATACTAACTACGCTATAAGCAATTTAAAAAGCTAATTATCTTACTAATAATTTATATAGCTTTTAAGGTATTGCTTAAGCGTTGGATTTAATTGTTTTATTATTCCGTTTATAATCAGGTAAAAAGCAGTAGATAATTTATGCTTTATACTTAAAGCTTACGTTAAACCTTGCTAGAAATTCGAAATAGATTTTTAATCCTTATCCGAAATAATCGAACTTAAAAGTCCTTAATTAGCTATAATATATTTTATAAAAGTATAAGATAACTTTTCTATATCTATAGCTTTATACGTTAAAATAAAATAGCCGTACTTCGTAAGACGATTAACTATAACTAAAATAAAATTATATTCTATACTAGTCGTAAGATCTATAAACTTTAGTAGTTTTATAATAAAGTTTAAAGCTATAAAGTCCTAAGGTCTTAAAGGAACTTTTAAAGGAATTAAGTTACTATAAGGCTTATATTATATAGCCTTGCTTTTATTGCATACTTTATATAACTTAATAACTCCTTAGATTTTCTTATAGAGGTTATAGGTATTTTAATAGTTTTTAATACTATTAAACGTTTTTATAATACCTAAATGTCTATATAAAGGGTATAAATAAAAATCCGTTATAACTATTTTCTTAGTCTTTAAGGTAAGGAATAGCTTATTCTTATAAAACGCTATTTTTCCCTCCTACTTAAGATTCTTATATCTTTTCTTATCTAGGTTCTTATAAAAATTCTTAAGTAATTTTAAAGTAGTAAGATCTTCTTATACGTTAAATAGTATATATAATGTCTTAAACTCTAAATTACTATTATTATTTAGAAATAATAAGGACTCTTTATAAGGCTCTTTTTTATCGTTAAGGTCCGGTCGTTAGCTAATTATATTAGCTCGGTTATTCTTAAAACCTTTCTTATAAATAATCTTATAATTAAATTCTAAAAGGAATTTAGCCTATCTTATTTACCTAGTATCTAACTACTACGTTATAGCAAAATAACTAATATTCTTATAATCCGTATAAACCTTAAGTTTATATTTATTCCTAAAAATATAATGCCGAAATTCTTTAAAAGTATATATAATAGCTAAGAATTCTTTATTATAAATTAAGTAATACATTTCTACCTTTATTAGCTTCTTCGAATAAAACGCTATAAGTTTAAGAATATTGTTTTTATCGCGCTAGCTTAACTACGCGCTTAATGCAAAATTAAAAGCATCCGTTTTTAATTTTAACGGCTTCTTTATATTATATGTATTTAATATAGATTCTTTAATAAGTAATCCTTTAATTTTTCTAAAAGCTTCGTCTGCTTCTAAGTTCTACTTAAAAGGGTCCGTTTTAGCTTTCTTTAATACTAACAATATCGGTATAATTATCTTAAAAAAGTCTGATATAAACTTCCTATAATAATTTATATATCCTATAAAGCTTTAGATTTCCTTAATATTCATAAGAATTAGCTAATCTTTAATTATAGAAATATTTTAAAGGTCTATCCTTATATAAAAAGGAGTAATTATATAACTTAAGAATTCTACTTCTTATATATAAAAGCTATATTTCTTTAATAAGATATATAAGCTAGCTTTTCTTAACGCTTTTAGCACTATATTAACTTCTTTATAGTATTACTTTAGCGTATTAAAGTATATAATTATATTATCTAGATAAGCTATGTAAAATCGGTCTAAATAAGGATTTAGTATACTATTAAATCTCTTTTAAAAGGTTACTTATATATTAGTTAATCGTAAAAGCATAACTAAAAGATTTTAAAATCTATATCGCGTTCCGAAGGCTATTTTAAATTCGTCTCCTTCTTTAATACGTATTTAGCTATAAGTAGATTTAAGGTTAACCTTAGTATACTACTACTTATTAGCTAATCTATCTCTTATCTCGCTTATATAAGATAATAAAGTCCGGTCCTTTAGTATATCGTTATTTATCTCTTTAAAATCGATATAAAGTCGACTTTTCTCTTTATCTTTACTATTCTTTAAAGTAAATAGTATAAGAGCTTTATATTCTAATTTAGACTCTTTAATATAACCTCTTTATAGGTTTTTATCGATATATTCTTTTAATAACTTTAGATACTTCTTATCTAAGTTATATATCTTATAGAATCTAAGCTTTAAGCCTTCTTTTAACTTAATTTCGTAATCTTAACTATCTTATAGTAGTAGTCTATCTTTACGTAGCGGCGTAAATATATTAAAATATCTCTTTAGTATATTTCTAGGTATTTTTAAATAACGATCCTTAAGGTGTTTTAAGTTAATAGTACCTTCTAAACGTCTCGTATACTGCATTCGCTCTTTAGGGTGTTTTAAGCGAATAGTACCTTCCGAACACTGCGAGCTATTTTTACGTATCTTATTTTTAATTTTTCTTTTATTCCGTTTCTTCTTAATCTTATCTTTTTACTTAAGATATTATTACTTAATATTCTCTAAGGTATTTAATAGATTTTCTTTTAATAAATTATAAGTAGCTTTATAATTATCTCTTAAGCTTTTAGTTTCTTTACTAAGGTTCGGCTTTTATTTCGCTTATATTATACTAATCGTAGTTGCTTTATCTTTTATCGTACTAGTCGTTTTATCGTCTTTCGTTACGATATTTATTACGATATTTATATTTATATAGGAAGCTTTGTTATCCTTATTATTACTATTCCTTATATAGTTATTATTAGGTATTACTATATTTAAATTATTTAAGGGTTTCGTTCCGGGGTCGTCTTCTATTAAACTATAAAAAGGAATATTTAAGGTATTGTCTTTAAACCTTAAAAGTCCTTTATTTTCATCTATTATAAGATTATATTTCCGTAAAAAGAGTAGTCTTAATATAATATTATAGCTAATAGCTAAGACATTAATAGAATCTTTAAAGTTATAAATCCCGATCGTATACTTTAGAGAATTAGTCTTAGCATAATCTTCTTATTATTATACTCAAAGGGTAATCTTTTTGCTATAAGAAGTATATAAGGCTTATCCTTTTTTCTATAACGTAATTTTAAACGATTTACCGTTAAAGGGGAAATATAGCTACTTATCGCACCGCAATTTAATAATATATTAAGGCGATATCCTCTTAATTTTAATAACAGGGTCATTTTTATACTTCGAGAATTATTATTAAACATAAGTAAGTTCTTTTTACTAGGAAATAGCCTTATTATTCCTAGGCTCGTTAGTTTTTTACCTTATTTACCGACTTCTTAGTAGATCTTAATTCTTTCTACGGAACTAGTTTATCTAAGTTATTAAGCTTCTTAATAGCTTGAAAAACTAAATCCTTAATAATAGTATAATCTTTTATTATAGTATTATTAATAAAACCTCTTTTAGTACGAATTATCTTATTATATTATTAAAGGTTATTATGCTTATTTTGCTATATTTCTAGCTAGTTCTTAAGCATATCTTTTAAGAATCTCTTTACTTTTAAAAGCATATTTAAATTATAATTCTTATTGCGAAGATTATAATTTATCTCGAAATATTTACTATATCGTTTAAATATATCTTTAATAGCTAGACTAAGGAATTCTATATCTTCCTTAAGCTTATTAACTAGCTTATTATTCTTTTTCTTAAGATCGCCTTTATCTTTAATTAAATTAGTAATATACGTAAAAAGAGATACATAATCTTCCTTTAGCTTAATTATCTTATTCGTTAAAGCTAAGTTACTATTCTTAAGGTTTTCGATAGTTGTTTTATTATACTACTTAAAAAGTAAAAGTTATTTAATTTTTACTTAGTTATCGGTGTTTTCTTATATAAGTTCCTCTTTATCGACTTCGATATCCTCTTTAAGGTTTTCTATAAAAACCTTAGTATTAGTAGTAAGTTCTTTAATCGTTATAGTAAGTTTATTAAAAGTCTTCTTTAGTTTAAGAAACTATCCGCTTCCTTATATATCTAAGAGGTATATAAGGTAGGCATCTTCGTAGTATTTAGTTTAAGATAACTACTTATATGCCCTATTCTCGATAGTAATAACTATATTAAGATATTTTATAAAAGGAGCGTAAGGCCCGTTGCTATCTTCTTTCTTAAAAGAGGGCTCTTTATCTATTTTTAATAAATTAAGGTCTTTAGGATTATAGCTACTATAATCTTCCGTATTTAAAGGTATAATATTCGTATTAAAATAAAAAGCGTTTTCATTATCTTCGTAAATAGTTTATAAGGAAGTTTCTTACTTATAATTATCCTTAGTCTTAAAAGCATTCCTCTATTAGTCGTCTAAGCTTTTAGCTTCTAACTTTATCTTAGGTTCTTTTTTATAAAGACCTTTTATAAGCAAACTAGTTTTAAACAGACTTAAGGTTAGTATAATAAGCTTAGCGTCGATTTCTTCGGTATCCTTAATCGAAGGTAGTAATAAAGTATATCGCGGATTATAAGCTAAGAAGGTATAATTCTTACGAATAGGTATATTCCTTCCCTTAAAGGAATTCCTTTTTTTAATATAATCTCTTGCGATATAGCCTTCCTTCGTATAGTTAAAGCATCGAATAGCTTTCTTAGCGGGCTTTAGCGGGCTCGCTTTAAGGGTATTTAGGTCTATTACGTTACTTAAGTCGCGCTATCGCTTTTTATTAATTTTCTTTATACCCTTACTAGGAGTTAAACGGTGCTTTTTCTACTACCGGCGTTTATACTGCTTATTTTCTATCCGGACCGCTAAACTAATATAGTCTAATAGCGTCTCTAGCCTATTTAAGCAGTAGATTTCGTCTTTAACTTCTTCTTTAAGACCTTCGTAGAAAGTCGCTATAAAGGCATCGTCTTCTTATTTTAGCTTAGAGGTTATCTATCGGAATTAAGCTATATAAGCTAATAAAGACGTAACTTACTTAAAGCTTCTTAATTTATACTCTACTAATCGTTGCTTATTTATAATTCCGAACGTTTTTCGTAAAGCTTTTTTAAAGTTATCGAAATTCTTAAAAATATTCTTCGTCTTAAAATTCCTATCTTTAGAACTATTATTTATATAGTCCCTAAGAATCGGTTCGAACTATATTGCTACTAAGCCTTATAAGTAACTCGATATAAATATAACCTTTATTACTTTTTAGTTTATTATAGTAAGACAAAACTAAAAATAAGCTTTAAGAGAGGTAATAAACTCTTATAGCTTAGCTAATTCTTTAGTATAAGGTTCGGGAGCCTTAATCTTTAAAATAAAACTACTATCTATAGAGCTTATAAAAGGATAAGAAAGCTTTAAATACCTTAAACTAGCCTACGGCTAACTAGTCGGCTATAGTATCGTAAAAGTAAATATTCTTTTTTTATTAATTATAATTAAATAGACGTAATTATAATAAATACCTTTTACTTACTTAATAGCTTAAAGAACTTATTAAGTATATAAATACTAAGTATTCTTTATCGGAGCTAAAAAGTTCGTAAAGATTCTTATAAGCTAGTTTTATATTACGGAACCCTTAATGTTTCTCGTATACTAAGTAGTAAGGCTTAATTTATTTAATTTAAATTTACTAGCCGGAAAGGGAGAAGAAGACTTAGTGCTAACTACTAAACTTAATAAGGTAAGGGTATCCTATTATGCGGATTTCTTATATTAAAACTATCTAAAGAAGAAAAAAGAAAGAAAGAAAAGGAGTTAATAGAAGGAGGAGGAAGGACCTCCTTTTATACCTTTTTAAGGCTATTAAAAGGCTTTCCTTTTATATACTTTTATATCCTTTTATATACTAATCTATAACTTATACCTTATTAAACTTATAAGGTTACTAAACTACTTCTTAGGCTAATAAAAATAGCTTACGCTATCTTTATTACTAGTTATAAGTAATATACGCTTTATTATTTACAACTAGCTTATAAGACTAAATATCCTTATCTTAAAACCTTTTATAAGATTCTATCCTCTTTTAAAAGGAGGCCTCTTACTATAGCTTTATATAAGGTATCGGTCGATTATATAAAGCATTAATCGATCTATTTAATACTAATCTTATTACTAGCTAAAGCTAGACTAAGCTAAATATAGGCGTATTTAACCTATACCGCTTATAGCTAATACTAGCCGTTTTTAACTATTAAGCTATATCGTCTCTCCTTATAACTACTAATATCTACTTTAATAATTATAACTTATAACTAGCGGTATTTACTTTACTAGTTACTCCTTTATATTTAGCGGTATCTACTTTACTAAATATTAGTACTTTTAGTACTTAGGATTACTAACGGAATAGGGTTTCTATTAAATATAGGTAAGCTATCCCGCTAATATTAATAAGTATAGTTAATATTAAGGTATTAAACGTTTATATTCTTGCTTAAAAGCGGGTAATAAAGTCTTTAATAGCTTTAATGCTTAACTCTTTACTCTTAAGGTTTTTAACGTATTTAATAGTCTTAAAAACCCTTTTTATAAAAAAGGCCTTAAAGGCGAAAATATAAAGCGTATAGTTAATATAGCTAATAAGGCGGATATTAAAACCTAGGAATTTTATTGCTTAAGTTAAAGTTAAGTCGCGTTTAAACTCTTTATAAGCTTATAAGTAAAACTTAGCATAGTTTATAGCTAGGCGGAAACTCTTAATTATTATAATCTTATTACTAAAGTATAGGCTTATAAAGCTAAGCCTATTAAGAATTATACTAATTACTATTAGCGGCTCTTATAAAATTAAGCGGCGGAATATATTATAAGGCTAGTTATCGCTATCTCTTTTAGTTAAGGAAAGATAGCGGATAGATTATAATAAGGCGCTTATACGCCTTTATATAGCTAGGCTAAGCATAGCAGCGGGGGGAAAGAGCGTCTACTAAGCGGGACTAAATAAGTCTTTAAAGCTTATAGCGGCTATAAGCTAAGAGGGGGATTTTATAGCGCGGGCTAAACTATATATAAAGCGAGATAGGGTTTTAACTATAGTAGCTTAAAACGCTACTATAAACCTAGCTATAAACTACTTAAGCTAGGCCTTAAATATATAGTTAAGAATAGCGCGGATATTATTTTAATCGTTTAGTTAAAGCAGGTTTTATTAGCTATAGTAGCTACTATAAATCTTAAGACTATAACGAGGTTAGCTAACTTAAAAACATTAAGTATTAGCTAGTTATTCTGCTAATAAAGATTTCTAGCTATACCTTAAAAAATAAATAGGCGGTAAGGGCTTTTAGATAGTAAGAGCTACGTAAGAGGTATAGCTAAGCTACCGCGAAACCGGTTATTTAAACTACGCTATAATATAAAGCTAAAAGGTAAGTTCTTTAAGTTAAGTATTTAAAGAAAGTAGTATAGGCTATCCCTTATAGTGCTATAATTTAAGTTAAACCTATTAGCTTAAGCGCGGCTATAAAAGGCGGCGTAATTTTATATAAAGGGTTAAACTTAAAGGTTTTAACTTTCGCTAAAGGACTTAAAGCTATAAAGGATAGCTACTTTATTTTTATAGAGCTTAAGCGCTTACTTATATCCTTTATATTAAAAGTATAAGGGCTTATAAAAGAGCGGGCTAAAAAAGTAGTTATAGAATAGTTAGTCTTAGCTATAAGAGATATTAAACAATAAAAGGACTTAAAATAGGAATATAAGGATTATAAGCTTAAAGTAAAAAGGTTATACGAATAAAAGTAAGTAAAGTATAGCAGGCTAAGGCTAGCGGTATAAGGAAATATAGTTATAAAAAGAGAAAAGAAAAGTAAAGAGGGTAAGTAGTAAAAAGAATTTAAATAAGTATACTATAAGGCTAAAAAGGCCTTATTACTTAAAGTAAACGGCGGTATATTATTATTAAAATAACTAATTACTTTAAGCATAGTAAGTTATAGTTTTTTATAACTTATAGTAGCCTTTTAATCTTATACTTAAGCTTTACTACTTAATTCTCTTAGTTAAAAAGTTTTATATTAAGTTATAAAGGCCGTGCGTTGTACTCTTATCTTAACTACTTAAATAGCTAACTTTTTTTATACTTTCTTAAAAGTTTTTACGATTTTCTATAAGAAGACCGCTTTTTTATTTACTTATAAATTATAGCTGCTTAGCTAGCCTTTTTAAGCTATAAGAAACTTCTTCCTTAGCTCTCCGCTACCTTTTTTTATTATTTAGCTTTATAAGATTTGTTTTACTTCTTACTTACTTAAGTAAAGTATCTCTTTGTTTTAAACTAAGCTTAAGCGTATAGCTAGCTTATTTACTAAACGTAGTTATACTATTAAAATAACTAAATAGATATTAAAGGACCTTTTTATATTTAACTAATATATAAGCTATCTTATTTTAGCGGTAACTTTAAACGGCCTAGTATATCTTTCTTTAAGGTTTGCTAGTTTACTACCTATAATATAATAACCTTTACTAAGCTATACCTAAACTTAATCGCCGGGCTTAAAATTTAGCAGGCGGTATTTCTTATTATATCTATCCTTTATAGCGGCTTAAGTATTAATAATAGCTAACTTAGCTTCTTTTTATAAAACCTTTTAGTTTTATAGGTATAAGTAGTTACTAAAAAACTAAAAGTTATTATTTATTTTTATCTTTATAATAAGCCTATTAAGGGCTATATAAATTATTAAAAAGAAGGAATTATTAAAGCTAAACTAAAAGGCGATTAGTATATTAGTTTAGTATAAGTCTAGGAAATTAGCAGTAAAAAATCATAGGGCGTTTTTTATAGTTTAGTTTCGCCTTTTTAATAAGCCGTTAGTTTAAAGGTACTAAGCGGTAAATATAAAAAGCTTTAATCTAAAAGCTTACTATAAAGTCTGCTAAAATGCTAAAGTAAACTTTATATCTTAGTTAAAGGTTCTCTTTTTTAGAATTCCTTAATTAATATAAAGTAGCTTAGTATATAACGCTTATACTAAGTTTTCTACTATAAACTAGTTATTACTTAAAATAAAAAGATATATTTTTAAGAATTTATTAGTAATAGTTAATAATATATTAAAGAAGTTCTTTATACGATCTTTTTATAAGGATTATTCGGCTTAAACTATTAAGAGCCCGGTAATAAAGTCTATCCTTATTATATAATATAAAACCGGCGGGCTTTAAATCGGGATAAGCTACTTTAGCGTCTTCCTTTAGTTAGTTTAATTATAATAATAAGCGTTATAGCTATCTATAACCTTATTTATATATTTACTAAGCTATAAGATTAAGAAACTCTTAGATAAATCCTACTATATATAAGTGCGGCTAGTATAAAAATATTTAGTATAAGCGTCTTTAAAAATCTCCTTAGCGTAAGTCTTAAGGATATATAGTTTCCGGCGTTTATCGTTTTTTATAAAGTATAGTAACCTTTACGATTAAAGGAATAAGAGTCTAAGGATACTATCCTTATTACTAAGCTACGTAATAATCTTTACTTACTATATATCTTTTATATATCTATCGATTATTCTTAAGCGGAGTAGCAATTTAATTAATACTTTTATATTAAGGAATAGGCGGTTTATTATCTTATTCTCTTAAATGCGTTTTAATTCCCCTTCTTAGTTTAAGGATACCGGCTTATTATCTTAGTATAGTAAATATAAAAAAGCGTTTAGTATAACGTTTTTAATACTTAGGATATAGTATACTTTAAGCGGGAATTAGCTTAAGTATTAAGACGCAAGGACTAGCTTATCGTTAATTTTTATACTAATATAAAATAAGGATTTTTAGTATACGATTTTATAAGTGCTTATATAATTAGTAAAGACGACTACTTATAGCGTTTTTATAAATAGTATTATAGTATATAACTTATAGACTGCTTATACTAAACTAGCTACCTTAAGCTTTATAAGCTAGTATTAAATCTCTTTACCTTAAAGGGCGTAGCTTAAGTAAATAATAAGCTAGACTTTAATCTAGGCTAGTAGCGTCTTCTTATCTTATTCCGTGCCTTCCTTTAAGTAAAAAGCTATAGCCGCTACTCTGTATTTTTAAGATATATTAATTTAGATAAATAGTTATTAAGTAAGGTTAAAGTAGTAAATCGTTTAAATCTTAGTACGTTTTTTAGTTAGATCTATAAAGGCCTTTTCTTTTTTTAAAGTAAGCTAAAAAGCGGCTTTTATAGTATATTAAGCCCGTCTTTAGCTTATTAAAAGGACTCCTTTTTCTTATCTTACTTAAAATAGCTCCGTCTTTTGTTTTTATAAGACGTTAACTTCCTTAGCAAAATATAGGACTATATAGTATAGCTACTTAGTAAGGCTAATCTATTTCTTAAGCTATTAAAGGTTCTTTAAAAACGTAATATCTTTTAAGGCTTATATACGTTTATTTATATTTATTAAGCTAATAGCGTTAACCTTAAATCTAAAGAGCTATATAAATAAGTACGCTAAGAAGGACTTTAGTCCGGATAAAGTAAAATTATAGTTATAAAAAGCGTAAAATACTACCTTTAAGTATTAAAAGTATTCTTTAGCTATATTAAAGTAAATAATAATATTATTAATATAAGCCGCTATATATTCGTAGTATCTATAAAAGACGTTATTAATAAACCTTTAAACGTATACCGGGGAGTTTTTAAAGCCTATAAGTATTACTAGTAATCTTTTTAGCTTATAATAGCTTATAACTATAAACCTTTTTTAGTAGTTTTAATAAACTAAGAATTAATAAAAAAACGATTATATATTTACTATATTAATAAACTTATTTCCTTAAAGGCGTTTAATTATATCGCTTTAAAGGGGTTTTAAGTAAGCGTTTAAAGTAATAATAGCGTTAATCCCTTATAAGTTTATAATTACTTATCTTTTTTCCTTTTTATTTACTATCTTTTTTATTATAAATACCGGCGCCGTAAATAAAGTCGGCTTATAAACTTATTTTAATCGTCTTTATTTAGTTAGCTAGCCGAATATTATATTTACTACCTTCTTATCCTTATCGCTTAATAGGTATAATCTTAATATAACTTATTAATATTATTATTTTTTTATTAAAGGAATGCGTATATATTTAAATTCGTCTAAATATACTACTCCCTTATCTTTTTAAAGGCGAGGAAATAATTAAAAGATATCTTAAACCTTTAATATATATTTTAAGTCCTTAGCATAAATCTAAACGCCCTTATTAATAGTAAGTTTAAGTAAGTCCTTAGTTTAGTTAATTTTAAGCTTATAGTTTACTATAAGATCTTTTTATAGAAAGTCCTTAATAAGGTCTATTTTATTTAGGTTTTTTATAAAGACTTACGCTAAAAAAGTAGTAGCATCGACCTTTTTCTATAGCTAAAACTACTTATTAAGGTTTAAAATTATCCTTACCTTTTAGCTTAAATAAAGTACTAGTAGTTCCTTAAAATAGTTTATCGCTATAAAGCTCTTATAATCTTATATTATTGTTTAAGTAAGCTTAAAGTCGTTAAAAAAGAATATTATATTGCGCCTTAATAGCGGCGCCTAAACCTATATAAGTAAGGCGTAGCTAAAACTAGCTAAAATTATTATAATAACTAAGTAAATTACTTATAAATATATCGCTAGTCCTAGCCAGACTATTTTAACTTTAGCTTTAATCCCTTTATAAGCCTTAATTTATAAGACTAATATAAAGTTAATAAAGTCCCCTTAATAAGGAACTAAAAAATCTTAGCTAAGCAATATATTAACCGCTAAGTGTTTTACTCTTTAAGCGCTAATCCTTACTTTTATAATTATAAGGCTATTATTTATTCTTCTTAGTATATATATAGTAAATTCTACTTATTAAATAGTAGCTATCTTTCTTACTTCTTAAATAGGAATTTATTAAAAGGAGTTTATAGTTATATCTTAAAAGGTTTTTACTAAGTCGGCTTAAATAAGGCTTTAGTTTGCTTTAATATCTATATAGGCTTTAATGCTTATCTTAGGCCCTTTTTTTCTATAGACTAATAAGTATATATAGGTAAATCGTAACGGTCTATTAAGGCTTTATAGTTAAACGTTAAAAGAAGCCTTAACTATCTAAACGCTTTATAGCTTTTAAATAACTACTTATTATACTAAGCTATATCTTTATATAGTAATATCTTAGCTAAGGTTAAGGGGGTATTAATCTTTAATATATTAGTAAAGCTTATTTTTTACGGGAAATGCTTTACTATAAAATCTATATACTTTATTAGCCTTTTAAACTAAGTCTACTATAATATAGATTATAGTTTCTTTTAAGCTTTTATTAGTATTTATTTAAGCTCTTTTTAAGTTATACTCTTTATTCTTTAAATAGTTATTAGTCTTTACTATAGTTGATTTTTTAGTTTTAAGGTATACCCGCTTTAGCTTTAGCGTTAATAAGCATATAGTCTTAAAAGTTCTTTCTCTTTTAAGCTAAAAGACCTTAGCTTATATCCTTAGCTATTTAAACGGGTTTCTCCCTTAACTTAGCGAGCGCTATAAGGTTTATAATATATCTACCTTTATTAAGCGGTTTAAGAATATAACCCGCGGCCCCGGTAAGCTCTTAATAAATAGCTACGGCGTCCTAAACTATTCTTTAAGTATATATAAGGTATAGCTAATTAGCCCTTGCCTTTTTATAAGTTAAACTTATTTCTTTTATACTAATAAGTGCTTTTAAGATCCTTAAGTATATTTAAGTTATAGTTAAGAAAGAATTTCCTTATATTTATTAATCTATTTATTAATATCATTATTTTTTATTAAATATTATAAAGATTCTTATATATAAACGTCTAGCTTTTAGTAAATTACTATAATTAAGTAGTTTAGCTAATAAAGCGCGGCCTTAGCTTTATATTATAAGCATAATATTTAAGACTTAAAGTTAGACCTTATTACTATATCTTTAATAGTTAAGTATTTCTTTTTAAGTGCTTATATTGCTATATTTAAGCGGATTCTAAACTATTTTATTAAGCGGAGATTTATTAGCTTAGTTTTATACTAAGCTCGCTAAGTTTTTCTTATTATAGTTTTAGGAGGTCTTTAAAATACTATTCCGCCGCACCTCTTTAAAGAAAAGAGGGCAATTAAATAGCTAATTTATCTATATAGGCCTTGCTTTTATTAGCGTTTTAGTAGATAAAGTTAATAAAACGGTCTACTCTTTAAAACGTACTAGCTTTATTATCTTCTTAAACTTTATTAAAAGATACTTTTAGCGGTCTTAATAAGTTAAATCTCCTTATATCCTTAGCTTATAATTAAGGTTTTTCTTAAAGCTTAGTAAGTATATTTTTTCTTCTTAATACTTAAAGGAGATTAAGGAATTATTCGTTTAATATTATTACTATTTTTATTAAGGGGCTTAAAGCTATGCTTAATCTTAGTATTTACGCGCTAAGTATAAATAGGTTTAGCTTCTTTAAGGTATTACTTACTATATCTTTATCGCTTATTATTAAGGTTTTAATCTTTATACTTTCGCTAAGCGCTTAACCTTTCGTTTTATATATATCTTAGAATTTAGTATACTATAAGGCCTTAAATATAAAAGGCTTATTTTTATTAATTAAGAGTTTTAAAAATGCTTTAATTAGCGCGGCTATAGCGGATAAAGCTAAATAGTAATACTAAACTAAGAAACTACTAAGTATCCTTTAAAGCGGATTTTTAGTTAAGGCTTATAGACTAAACTTTATTAATAGTATATAGTAAAAATATCCGCTAAGCTTATTATTTTAAAGAAAGAGTAACTTTATTATAGGCTTAATCTAAAAGGTATTTAGTAAGTAAGGAGCTAAAAGGTTTTAAAGTTAGCTTATCCTTACTTTTTTTATTTAAAGAATAATTAATTTATTTAAGTAGTACTAAATTTTATTTACTTAATTATATAGGTTTTATTATTTTATAGTTTATCCTTTATTAGTATTTAAAAAGCGGATTGCCTCTTAAAAGATAGTAGTCTTAGCTTAGCTAAGTAAGACTTATTTTATATCCTATTTAGCTTTATAAGTTATCGTAGTATAGTACCTTAAAAAAAGGTAAAGGAGATTATTAAATCGGTATGCTTAGTAAGTCGCGGCCTTTTTTACTTTTACGGCCTACTTATCTTAAAGTTTTATTATAAGTACGTTAAGAAAAAAGTGCTTATTATTAAGGTTAGACTTAAAAGCTAATAAGAGCTTTTTACTAAACATAATATCGTTTAGTATTTAACTTCTTATAAGATATATACTTAATTATGCGATATAATTGCTTTTAGCTTAGCGGATATTTAAAGGATTTTTATTTAAATAAGTAAGAATTACTACTATTTATTACGCCTTATAATATTAAGATAAGGGGATAAGGTATAGACTAATTACCGCTAGTTAAAGCTAGTACTATAAACTAATTACCGCTAGTTAAGCTAATATTATAAACTAATTACCGCTAATAAAGCCTATATAATAGACTAATTACTATATATAAACGTATATAAAGGTTTAAAAATAGTAAAAAGCTTATTTTTTCTTTAAAGTATAGCTAGCTACTTTATACTTCGTTTTTTTAGTAAATTTTAAGGATCTTTAATTATACTATCTTTTTATTTATTATTAATATATAAATAAACCGTAAATATCCTTATAGAATAACTTAATAAACTAAGTATAAGCTTAGTTAAAAATACTATAAACTATAATAAAGGAAATCCTTTAAATATCCTTAAATATCCTTTAAAAATCGCAGTAAAGCTTATTCTATATCTTTTAAGGTGCTTTTATAGTTAAAATTAGTTAAACTATAATTAAGATATCCCGTAGAAATCCTTAAATATCCTTTAAAGATATTAGTAAAATCCGCTTAGTAGTTTTTATAATATTTTTTATAGTTAAAAACGTTATAAACTATAGTTAAATAGGCTCCTAAGCCTTTATAGTTATATTTCGGAAACTTAAGTAAGGTCCGACTAGTAATATTTATTATATCTCTTTAGGTAAGCCTTCGTAGTATATGCTTTAAACGTTCCCGTTATAGAGTTTTATAAGGCTCCTTAAGAGTAAAATAAAAAGTCTAGTTATAGCCGTTTAGATTCCGTAATAAATAGTACTATTTACTTTTTAATAGGTTATCTTAATAGTATTAAACGTAGTATAAAGATACTAGGCCGTTATAATAAGATAGTAATAAGTTTATTTATTAAATATAAAAGTACTATTATTATTATTATTATTATTAACGTTATTACTATAAATATTAAACTTATAAGCTTTAAAATATAATTAAATATAGCAATTATCTTAGTATAATTATAGGCTATAAGTATAGCTACTTATATAATTATTAACTAATAATTAGTATTAATAAATTTAATAAATAGTATAGCTAATTAATTATATACTTAGTTATAAGTAGCTTTATACTAATAGTACTACTTATATCTTATAGTAATAACGCTTAAGAAAATATAATTAATCTTTATAACCTTAATAAGCTTTATTTTAAATACTATAAAAGTTATAATAGTAGTATAAAAATAATATATATATTAAGTTTTACTATTACTTTTACTTACTATATTTAACTACTTCTTTTAAAAAAAGGTATAGTAAGCGAAGTATTCTAAATAAATATTACTAAATATTTTAAGGGCTAATTATGCTTATTATTATTACTTTTTAAGAGTATTATTATTATTATTACTATTATTATTAAGAGTAAAAAAACTACTTTATACTTACTAAGTATTAATATACGTATTTATTACTATATTCTTAAAAATAAGTATAAGACTAAGTATACTTATTTTCTTATAACATGCTTTTTTATTGCGAGGTAATTTTAAGCTAAAAGTCTTTTTAGCTTAAATTATCTTAGTATTAATATTAGCATTTTTAACTAAAAGAAAGTTAAAAATTTAAAGAAAGCTTAAACTATAATTAAGACGCTTTAAAAGTAAACCTTTAAAGAGCTAATACTATATTTAATTTAAGAAATTAGCACGCTTATTAACTAAGTGCGGGTTTAAAGTATAAAGCTTATTAAAAATAATAATAAAAAATTAAATAGGGAGTAAAAATATATTAAAGACTTAATAGTAAAGTAATTATAAAAGTATTTTAAAAAGAAGAAAGAATACGTATAAAAATAAACATAATAATTTTTTATTAATATACTACTACTAATATATAAGTATAATACTTATAATTGCTTTAAGACAGTTAGTATTATTATTACTTTATATATATATATATATACTATATTTAATTATATATAACTATTAAGTATATATACTATTCTATTTTAATTCTATCTTTAATACTATGCTTAATAATATATAACTATTAAGTATTTATACTAATAAATTATTATAGTGCGTACTTAAATAATAACATTAATTAATAATATAGCTATAACTTTTTATTATTAAATTTTAAGTAAATAGCGTATATAGTACACTTTTAATGAAATAGCTAAGGACATTTATTATAAAAGGGGGATAGTTATAAAGCTAATACTAAAAGTAAAAATATAAGCTAAAAATTACTTTAGTCTTAACTTAATAAGTATTTTATAAGCCACTATAATTAAAGTTAAAAGACTTTGCTTTATATAAGCTTTAGTTTTATAGTTAAGTAAAGTAATTATATAATACTACTACTTATTATATTATTTATTATCTTTACTACTTAACTACTAGTATTATAAGACTACTTCTTTATACTTAAGCGTAAAATTAATTTATTATAAAATAGATTTTAACCTTACTCCAGTTTTTAATTAAAATAATAAAACCTAATTTTAAAGAACTAATATTTTTAATTTTAATAATAATATAAAGTAATAATATAAGAACTTATTGTTTAGGCCTTAAAAAGCCTTAATACACTTTATAATACTCTTAGCTTAGCTAAAAGCTTATAATAAAATATAGCTTAATAAGCTTTATAGTAGTTATTTTTAAAGTAACGCTTAAAATACATATTTTAGTAGATATTAATATATTTAAAACTCTTAACTAATAATAGCTAAGAGATATAATATTGCTTACTATAAAGCTAGCTTAAAGTTAATACTATTACTTTATAGGAAGTTTATAATAATATAAGCTAAATAATTAATAAACTTATTTTTAGTTAGCGCTTCCTTTTTTTATATATTTTAACTATGTTAATAAATATATTTTAATTTAAGATAAAGAAATAGTAAAAGGTTTTTCTTAAAGTACTTTAGCTTGTCTTTAATATTAAATTAAGCAAATGTCTTAAAAACCTTTATTAAGTTTTTAGCATAAACTTTAAAAAACACTAATAATATATAAAAATACATTTAAATTATATTAGATTATAAAAGTATATATAAGCATTGTTTTAGCTAGTATTAAAATTAAACTTATAATAAGTAGTATAAGTATTATATTCTTAAGAATAAACTATATAAGTAGCTTATAAAAAAGGTTAAAGCTAAGAAATTAAAGTTTTTAACTATAAAAATAAAAGTATATAAGTATAAAGTAAGTTAATAGCTATAAGTAAAAGGATTATAAAAGTATAAAAAGTATGTTAAAAGAAATTACTAAGTTCTAAGTATATATAAAACTAAAAAAAAAAGCGTAGTATAAAGTAAGTTAATAGCTATAAGTAAAAGGATTATAAAAGTATAAAAAGGATATAAACAGTAAAAAACTAGCTAAGTTATATATATTTAAAGTTAATAATCTATTTAAAGTAAAAAAAGAACTAATACCTCTTTTTATACATAGTTCTTAAGCTATAAGTAACGTAAGCAATTAAGAAAAAAGTCCTTTATATAGCGCGACTTTTTATAGTAAGTTATAAGCTAATTTTAAGTTTGTATTATATTTATAAGCTTAAATATTAATTTTAAAATAAATATAAAGTAGTATAGCAACTTAGTATAAATTATATATGTAGCCTTTATATATACCTTCTCTTAATTTATTAATACCTTACTTATATATATATTTTATAATATTAAATAATTTATATATAAAATCAAATAGTATACTTACTATATATTTTAGCGTATCTATATTCTATACTATTTATATTATATTAAGCTTAAAGGCTATAAAAAAGGATATTTTACTTTTTTATAACTACTTTTAAAAAGTACTTATAATATAAAAGTACGCTTTAGTTATACTATTTAAAGTAAAGTAAAAACCTTAAATAAGAAAAAAAAGCTTTAAAGCTTAAAAACCCTTAATTTTACAAGGAACAAACTTAAAGTTTGTTTTTTCTTAAAATAAAAACCTTATATATAAGTAAAACCTTTTATATTTTTATTTTCTAAAAAAAACCTTTATATATATAAAAACCTTAAAAATATAAGTATTCTTTAAGAAACCTTTATATAGAAAAAAAACTTAAAGTTATAAAAAGAAAAGCTAAAAAAAAGTAAAAAATAACTAAAAACCTTTTTATATAGATTTATATTATAACCTCTTTTATTTTTAATAACTTTTAAAATTTATAAAATAGTAAAAAGCTTAGTCCCTTAGTAAATATACTTACTATATATTACGGAATCTAAACGGCTATGCTTAGACTCCTTACTCCGCTCTTAAAGAGCCTTATAAAACCCCGTAATAGGAATACTTAAAGCATATACTATAAAAGCTCGCTTAAGGAGATACAACGAACATTACTAGTCGGACCCCGCTAAGGTTTCTAAAATATAATTATAAAGGCTTAAAAGCTTACCTAACTATAGTTTACGACGTTTTTAACTATAAAAGATATTATAAAAACTATTAAGCGGATTCCGCCGGTATCTTTAAGGGATATTTAAGGATTTCCGCGAGATATCCTAACTATAGTTCGACTTATTTTTAACTATAAAAGCACCCCGGAAAATATAGGATAAACTTTACTACGATTTTTAAAGGCTATTTAAGGATATTTAAGGGATTCCCTTAATTATAGTTTATAGTGTTTTTAACTAAGCTTATACTTAGTTTATTAAGTAATTATATAAGGATATCTATAGTTTATTTATATACTAATAATAGATAAAAGGATAGTATAGTTAAAGATTCTTTAAATTAGCTTAAAAAACTAAGTATAAAGTAGCTAGCTATGTTTTAAAGAATAGATAAGCTTTTTACTATTTTAAAACCCTTATATACGTTTATATATAGTAATTAGTCTGTTATACTAGCTTAACTAGCGGTAATTAGTCCGTAGTACCGGCCCCGACTAGCGGTAATTAGTTTATAGTACTAGCCCCGATTAGCGGTAATTAGTCCGCGCCTTATTCCCTTATCTTTATACTATAAAGCGTAGCACTATATTACCTTTAGACTTTATATAATAAACTTTTATTTCCTTTTTTTTATACTATTACGATTAAGATTATATACTAAGCCTATATATTTTCTTAGCTTATATAAATTAGGATTTTATACTATTTTTAAAGCAGATTAATTATCTATAAAAAGTATAAAGACGTACCTTTTAAGTATATTTATAAACATTTCTTATACTATTATATAAAAGTATCTATATAAATATAAAGGTTTCTTATTAACTTTAAGGCTTATATATTTTACTTTATATATAAAAAGTACTATAAAATTTTGTTTTTAATAAGCTTAGCTTATAAAGTTTTTATTTATAAAGAAATAATATTTAAAAACTAACTTATAGTTTATAAGTTTATTAGCTTAATTAGTATTAGTATAAGCTTAAAAAATAGTATATTAAATACTATATTATAGTTATAATCTATACTTAAGCTAGGATATTTATTTTAATATTTTTAAATTATATTTAGTGCTTTAAAATACGGAATTTTTAAATTAAAAGCAAACATAATATTATAGAATCTAAACGGCTACGCTTAAACTCCTTACTTTACTCTTAAGGAGCCTTATAAAACCCCGCGATAAGAATGCCCGGAGCACGCACTATAAAGGCTTGCCTAAAGAGATATAATAAACATTACTAATCGGACCTTATTAAGGTTTTTAGGATATAACTATAAAAAGTTAAGAGCTTACTTAACTATAATTTACGATATCTTTAACTATAAGAAATATTATAAAAACTACTAAGCGGATTCCGCTAGTATCTTTAAGGGATATTTAAGGATTTCCGCGGGATATCTTAACTATAGTTCGACTTATTTT
>JAPEBW010001414.1:0-24640 GCA_027405785.1 Ophiocordyceps robertsii | reverse complement strand
AACGATAAAAAAGAGCCTTATAAAGAGACCTTATTATTTCTAAATAATAATAGTAATTTAGAGTTAAAGACGTTATATATACTATTTAACGTATAAGGAGATCTTACTACTTTAAAATTACTTAAGAAAAAGAGCCTTATAAAGAAACCTTATTATTTCTAAATAATAATAGTAATTTAAAGTTAAAGACGTTATATATACTATTTAACGTATAAGGAGATCTTACTACTTTAGAATTACTTAAGAATTCTTATAAGAACCTAAATAAGAAAAGATATAAGAATCTTAAGTAAGAGGGAAAAATAGCGTTTTATAAGAATAAGCTAGTCCTTACCTTAAAGACTAAGAAAATAGTTATAATAGATTTTTATTCGCACCCTTTATACGGATATTAAAGTATTATAAAAACATATAATAAGATTAAAAACTATTATAATACTTATAACCTCTAAAAGAAAATCTAAGGAGTTATTAAGTTATGTAAAGTATATAAATAAAGGCAAGGCTATATAATATAAGCCTTATAGTAACTTAATTCCTTTAAAAGTTCTTTTAAGACCTTAAGACTTTATAGCCTTAAACTTTATTATAAAATTACTAAAGTTTATAAATCTTATAATTAGTATAAAATACGATTTTATTTTAATTAAAGTTAATCGTCTTATAAAGTATAGCTATTTTATTTTAACATATAAAGCTATAAATATAAAAAAGTTATTTTATACTTTTATAAGATATATTATAGCTAATTTAAGACTTTTAAGTTCGATTATTTTAAATAAAGATTTGAAATTTATTTCGAATTTCTAATAAGGTTTAACGTAAGCCTTAAGTATAAAGCATAAATTATTTACTACTTTTTACCTTATTATAAATAAAATAACAAAACGATTAAATTAAACGCTTATTTTTATTTTATTAAGTTTACGCTAAGGACCTATCTATAGGTTTTTAAGCTATCGCTTGGTTTTTTATATAAAGGGAAACTAAAGTGCCTAAAGAAAAACCCTCCGCTACTCTTTTACTCCGGGTCTTGCTATATTAGCCCTTATAACTACATATAAGGAAGGGGGGGGGCGCCGGCTATAGACGGGTCGGTCGGTTAATTAGCTCAAACTACTACGGGCCCGCTACGAAGCGATAACGACTTTATAGTAAGTAATTAACATATCTCTCGGTTGCTATTAGTCGATAGAATTTTTCTATAGGGTATTTAATTATCCGCCGAAATGCGTATTCCGGGTTATCGCCTTGTTTTATACCGCCGCGAGGCTTAGCGGGCTATATAATTTTGCTAGCCTTTAGCCAGGCCGGGGGCGCTTCGGGGTTTACTAAGTCCCGAAAGGCCCTTACCGAGTTATCGCATCGGCACCGCGCCGCGTTGTTAATGTCGGAATTGCTAGTTATCCGGTATAGGTTTTTATTATCCCGGTCGGGGACTAAACCGGGGCTAACGGCCGCGCCCTTAGCGAGTTATCGTCGCGTCTAGGTAGGACTAGGCTTAGGCGGGCCTACTTATAGCGGGGCTAAGCTATTAGTAAATTTATAAGCGCTTTTAAAAGCGCTAATTAGCTAATTTTATAGTAGGTTAGCGTAGTTTACTAGTTTAGCTAAAAAGGCTATGCTTTTAGCCGGATTTAAACTAACCTTAGCGTTATAGCTAGCATGCTTCTTAAGCATATAACTACTATACTATAAGGGTAAATTAAACGCTTAAGTAATACTTTAAAAGCTATATTAATTATTAGTAGGATAATTAGCTTTTTTAATTACTTATAGTATAGTTAGTATATAATACCTTTTATTTTAAGCTTATTAAGAATACTTTAGTATTTGCAAATTATAGCTTTACCTTTAAAGCTTATAGGTCTTTTTTACTTAAAGAAGTAATAGTTAAAAAAGCTATATTAAACTTTAAGTAGTTAATTAGCTTATACGGATTTATAAAATCAGAATTAAAATATATTGCTAAGAAGATATCGTATTATTATAATAAGAGATAGTCTTTAAAACCTTCTTTATTTAAAGGCGATAAAGTATATCTTTTAATAAGGAATCTTAAGACTAATAAACCTATTAAGTCTTTAAATTATAAGAAGATAAGACCTTTTAAAGTTATAAAGAAAATAGTAAAAGTTAATTATAAGTTAGAACTTTAAATTAGTTTACTTATATACCTTATTTTTTATATATCTTTATTAAAGCTAACTTTACGAGAAGCTAAGGTAGCTAAAAAGTTAAACTTAAAAAAAGTTAAAGAAAGTAAATATATAATAAAGGCTATACTCGCTAAGAAGATAGAAAATTAAGAATACTTTTATTAAGTAAAGTAAAAGGACTATCTTAGTTTAGATTATACTTAAGAACCTATAAAGCATGTAAAAAATGCTTTAAAAAAGGTTAAGGATTTTAATCTATAAAACCCTTAAGAGGAAGTATTAGCTTCTTTAAGCTAGGATTTCTTTACTATCTTAGATAGTAAAAGTAAAAGGAAATCTAAATAAGATTTTTCTTTAAAAAAGATCTATAAAGATAAAAGATTAGGATTTTCTTTAAAGAATTCTTATAGTTACTCTCTTTAAAGTAAGATTTCTTTAAATATTTTAAATAGTTTCTTAAAGGTTAAGAGTAACCTATAAAAAAAACGTTTATCTTTCTAAGTTTAAAAAGACTATAAAGAGGGGAGTATATAACGGAAACCCTATTTCGTTTATAATTCTAAGTACTAGAAGTACTAATATCTAATAAAGTAAATACCGCTAAATATAAAAGAGTAACTAGTAAAGTAAATACTGCTAGTTATAAGTTATAACTATTAAAGTAAATACTAGTAGTTATAAGGAGAAATGATATAGCTTAATAGTTAAAAACGGCTAATATCGGCTATAAGCGGTATAGGTTAGATATACTTATATTTAGCTTAAGTTAGCTTCGGCTAATAATAAGATTAGTATTAAATAGATCGACCGATGTTTTATATAATCGACTAATACCTTATATAAAGTTAAGGTAAGAGGCCTTTTTTTAAAAAAGGATAAAATCTTATAAAAGGTTTTAAGATAAGGATATCTAGTCTTATAAGCTAGTTATAAGTAATAAAGCGTATATTAGTAATAACTAGTAATAAAGATAGTGTAAGCTATTTTTATTAGCTTAAAAAGTAGTTTAGTAACTTTATAAGTTATATAAAGTATAAGTTATAAATTAATATATAAAAGCATATAAAAGTATATAAAAGGACAGCCTTTTAGTAGCTTTAAAAAGGTATAAAAGGAGGTCCTTCCTCCTTCTTCCTTTTACTCCTTTCCTTTTTTTCTTTTTTTTTCTTTAGCTAGTTTTAATATAAGAAATCCGCATAATTAAATACCTTTACCTTATTTAGTTTAGTAGTTAGCACTAAGTCTTCTTCTCCCTTTCCGGCTAGTAAATTTAAATTAAATAAATTACGTCTAACTACTTAGTATATAAAAAATACTAAGGGTTTCCGTAATAGTATATCTATAAATTAATTCCGACTCCCCCTTATCCCCCGCAATCTTTATACGGGTAAAAGCTATTTAAAAAACTATAGTTATAGTATAATATATTTACGTAAAAGCTATAATTAGCCGCGCCTTAAATATATATAACGGCCCCCGCTTATATAAAAACGTTTTCTTACTTCTTTTATAAAGCTTTATGCTTATATAGCGCGAGAAGTATAGATAAAAGAGACTAGTCTTTATTAGTGCGATTAATAAAAGAAATATTACTATAATCTTACTAAGTAGCACGGTTAAATTTTAAGCGATATATATTCAGCCGTTTTATATAAAATAACCTTTAACGCTTAAAGTATAACTCTACTTACTATAAGACCCCTTTAAGTACGAATAATTCCTTATATAAAAAAAGAAAAACGCACTTAAACTCTTATTATAACTTCGTATATAAAGTATAATTACTATACCTAAAAAACCGTTTCAAGCATTAAACTAAACTAAGATATTAAATCCTAAGGTACGTAAAGTTTTTTTTTGTTCTTTTTGATCTTATTTAATATAAAAATATAGAAATATTAAAGATACGATTAATATAAGAAATAAAAAGCAAAAACAATAAACAATATAAAAAGTCTCGATTAGTTATATAAAGGTATATAAATAATAGTAAGGATAAAATCCTTACTTAGTTACTTACTATTTAGCGTATAAGCTAAAGACTTTTACTTACTTTTAGTACCTGACTTTAGTTAACGTATAATATAAAAAGAGAACTTTAAGATATTATATAGGTATACGTTAAATTAAATAATACCCTTATAAAGACTATCCTTATAAATCTCCCTTAAGAACTAGTCCCTCTTTACCCCCTTAAAACAATTCTTTATATTTATCGCCCTTTATACGGCCTAGTAAAATTAAGTCTTTATTAGTTTAAGGTATATTTCTTATACTATAAGATAAACCTTAATATAGTACTATCTTCTTACGATTTTTACTTACTCTTTATAATTAACGGCCTAAACTCTTTTAGTATTACCGGCCTTTAAACTAATAATACCTTTTCTTTTATAATATATTCTTTTTCGTGCTTTAAGGAAGATATACTATATAAAGCTAAAATTCGTATAAAACCTAAAATAACCTTAATAAAGCAAACACCCTTTAAATTTAATACTCTATATATTTCCCTTATATTTAGTATAATTCTTATTTAGTAAAGGAAATAAGTAAAAAACCTATTTATAGTATATATAACGGATAGCAATACTAAATAATAGTATATTTCTTAACGTACTTAGGCTACGTATATCGCTTTAATATATTAACTAAAAGCCTTATATGATTTATTTACTACTACTTAAGTATAAGACTTAAAGGATAAAGATATAAAATACTATAATATACGACTTTAATAGTAAATCGATTATAATAACCGCGGACTTCGCTTTATCCCCCTTTTACTTTATATATTATAACTTTATATTTTTATAAACAGATTATTTATAAATAATAAAGACCTTATATTATAACTTAGTATATTAATTATTTTAAGAAACGAACTTTTATATACTATAACTTCTTTCTTTATCCTTAATAATATTTTATATTAGTTATTAATAAAATATAAATAAGTTATAAGGAGCGTACTTATAAGCAAACTTTATAGGATAGTATAAGGTATTAACTATAGCTTTATACTTTGCTTTACGATTTAAAAGATTATCCGTTCCTTTAACCTCCTTAATATACCCTTTATCCTCTATATAGACTTACGTTCTCTTTATAAGTACTAAGTAAAACTTAGCACTATTAACGAAAAGCGACTTATAATTAATATTATAGTACTATAGAAATCGTATAAACGCCGCGAAATAATTAAAATATAATAAATTAATAGTAAAGATAATCCTATAAATACCTTTATAAAGACTAGCTTAAAGGAAGTAATATAAAATCTTATCTTTATAAATAAGCTTAACCTTTAAATTAAAGAAGTAGTATAATAAGTATTATTATACGATAAATTATATAGACTAGCACGCTATATTTTTACAATCTATAGTTATAAACGTAAAATTTCTTAATATTAAAAGATATAATATATATAGGAAAGATAAGATTAATTCCCCCCCCTCCTTTAAATCTCAAACTATAATATAAGACGAACTAAAGCCCGCTTACTAATAAACTTAACCTTATCGTCTAGCTTATTATTACTAAGCACCTTAATTACCTTTAGACTATTATTAACCTTTATCGGTATATAAGCTATACCGCTAAGTAAATAACGCACTTAAAGTATAATAGGTTTATCGCTAATAATATAATAATATATACCTTATCCGGCCTAAATATATAATATTTAAGCGCTATTTTAATACCTTAATAAAAAGCAGTATATAGCGAATGGATATATACTACGTCCCCCTTAATAAGATATATAAAGACGAGGTATATCTTAGCCTTAAGACTATATAATAATAGCTTAAAAGTACCCTTCCCGCTATACTAGCTTCGAGATAATCCGATTTAGCTAAGCGCTAATAAGAACCCGTATAGAGATATCGATTAATAAGCAATAAATAAATATAACTTTAAAGTCTTAAGAAACGTTAATATAGTATAAGAACTAATAAAGGAAATAAGAGAAACTATACGTTAATAGTAACTCTCTTTATAAATTAATAGTTGCCTTTATCCTTTATTAAGAGAAGAATAACGCGGTACCGACCTTATATATCTTGCTGCTATACCTTAAAGCTTTTAAGCTAAATTGATATAATAATAACGCGAGGTAATAAGCTTATAAGCAAACGATAATAGCGATAATAATAATAAAGAAATATAACGTTAAGGGCATAATAAAAGGGCAGAAGACGACTTAAGGCGGTATACGCATAATAATAACAATAATAGTATAGGTACGCGGCAAAAAGAACGGTAATATTAAGGAAAAAAAGAAAAGAGCTTAAGGAAGAAGTATAAAAAGGAATTTATACCCGTATTAAAGCACACCGCATACCGCTAAGAAAGGAAGAGTATAAAAAGAGCATACTGCTAAAAGAGAAAATTTCTCTATATAATAAGAAATAATATTAAAGAACGAAACGACAAATTCCTACCTAAGTATATAGCAAAGGATTCCTACTTAAGCATATAGTAAAGGCACGAGGCATAAACTCTTATTTAAATATACTATAAAAGCACGAGGTATAAACCCTTACTTAAGTAAACTATAAAGGTATAAGGCATTAGTAAAAAAAAGAACCTTCTGCTTATCTAAAAACACACCGCACGAAAAAATGCTAATAAATACTTTTTAATACTTTTTTTAAGAACAAAAAAAAAGTGCGAGTATTATAAAAGTAATAATACGCATAAAGTATTATATTATACTAAAGACCTATAATACCTATAAAGGAGTAATAATATATACGGAGTATTATATTTAAGACCTATAATACTTATAAAGAAGTAATAATACGTACGAAGTATTATATTATTAAGGGGCTTATAGTAAGGGGCTATTTATATATATATATATAGGGGTGTTCGTTCCTTTCTTTTAAGCGGGATAACGTAGATTATAACTAATAAGTTCTTCGTTTACTTAGTATATATATATTTACTCGAAGATTGTCTATTTAATACTTATAAAATCGGTATTGTCCTTATTCTTATTAAAGACTATAATATTATAGTTTTCTTTTTTAAAGAGTAAGGTCTTTTAATAGCTTTATAAAAGTATATATCCTTAGCGATTATAATTTTCTTTTAGTTAAAGAGCTATACTTTATAGATATAGCTATAAAGTCTTTTAAAACCTATAAGTCTTTTTTTATACTTTAAAGTTTATTTTAGCCGTTTTACTTAATATCTTTTACGGCTTAGTTATATATATAATATAACCTTAAGTCTTAATATATTTAATAAAGTATATATAAAGAATCTTAATCTTTTTAAGCAAAGCTTTTAGCGGCACCTTCCTTAAAGCAGTACCGCGTATAAGTAAGAGGTTCGCTATATATATAGCTACCTTTATATACTAAAGCTAAAGGAATTCTAATAGCCTTATCTTAATATATATTACCTTTATAGACTTTATAAGCGTATAGCTTGCTTTCTTTACCTTACCGTTTTATTAAGATATATAAGGTGCGCTACAGCGTAGTATAAAGTAATTCTCTCTTAACTAAGCCTTTATCTTCTTAATATAAAATTCCGTTATATTATTAAAGGCTAGTACTTAAATAAGGGCGCTAATAGCGCTATTTTTAACTTATAACTTTTAAGCCTTTATTATATTAAAAGCCTGATCTTATATAAGTAAAAATAATACTTAGTAAAATTTAGTAAAGATATTAATACTATAAAGATAATAGTTAATACCTTTTTAGCTTATAAGCTTATATTATAAGAAGTCTTAATAAATATATATAAAGAACGCTTAAGCTATTATACTTAAGCTACGACTAATTATTGCGTCCGCCTTCTTTAAGTAATATACTTTATAATAAAATCGCTTAGCCTTTTCTTTATTAATCTTTATATTAGCCTTATTATACGCTTTAAAGACCCTTTTTAAGCTTATATAATTAAGGTAGCAATATATTATCCCGTAATCTATATATTGCTAAGTATATAATAAGGCTATAAAGCTAAGGGTTATATACGTGCCCCTTAGTTTTATATCTAAGATTATTATAATATACATCTTTTAATCGATATAATAAACCTTAGTTTTAAAAGGTATATAAAACAGCTGTTTCTTAATATTATTTAGTTTAATACCTTTCTCCTTAAAGTATTAATTGCTAATAAGGTTAGCTAGTAATACCGGCGCGTAATTAATATTTAATAGCTTTAATATAACGCTACTAATAATAATCTTTATTTTACTTATAGCTTTTACTTATAGCAGGCTATTTTTTAATAATATTATTAAGAAAGAATTAATAGCTTTTATATTAATAAACTATTTTAAGTCGTTAAAGTAGTAAGTAGTATATTTAAAATTTATAATAGCTTTATCTTAAACGGGCTTATATTTATCTATAACCGCTTTACTTAAAAGGTAGCCGTTAAATTCGCTACGAGCTATTATAATAGCCGTATTACTTATCTTATTTCTTTTATTATTACTCGCGTTCTTAGCAGCTTAAAATACCCTTTAAAATTTAAAGGCCTTATTAAAATACTTAGTTTAATAGTCCGGCTCTTTATATATAACTTTCCTTAGCTTAATATAATAGCCGCACTTTATAATAATAGTCTCCTTAAAGGTATTATATTTTTTACTTAATTTATTAAAGCTAATAGTATTTTTATTAAAGTCTTTTTTAAAGCCCTTAATACTGCTTTTACTATTATTACTAAGACTTTTAGTCTTATTAAAAGCAATATTAGCTAAAGCCTTAAACCTTTCGGCTCTTATAACTTTTATAAGCTATTTATATAGCTTATTCTTTATAATATAATTCCCTTATTATTAGTTATAAGTTTAATTACTATATTAATTAAGATATTACTTTTAAGTACCTTTAAAGGCTATAATTATAAAAAGTCGTTTTAATAGACTTTTCTTTACTACAATAAGCTAATCTTAATATTAATATAGCTTTTTTATAAACTCCTTTATATTAATAAACTTTTTTAAGTTAAGGGCTATAAATTCTATAAAGGTTATATAAAAAGTAACTTTTAAGACTTTTATTAATAATACTTTAATTAAGTCTATTATCTATTTAGCGGTTATTTTCTTATCTTACTTATTATTTATAATAAGTTCCTTTATCTTAAGAGTAATACTTATAATAATACTATATATAGCTATTTTATCTTTTATTTCTTAAGCTATATACTTAAAGTTATTTTTAAAAGGCGGTATAATAATACTATTAATAAAGCTTATAAGGTTTTTTACTTTTAAGGTAATAATAAGCTTTATTCTTTATAACTTATAATTCTCTTATCCTTAAAGTTTATTTCTTATAGCTTTACGCCTTTATCTTAAAGCTTTAAAAGCTATTATATATTCTTTTTAAAGTTTAAATCTACTAATAGTAACTATCTTACTATATTAAGCTATTAATATAGTAAATCTTTTACTATAAGTAATATAGCTATAAAGTAAGCTATAAAGCTATAAAGTCGTTTTTCCTTTAAGTATATATATAATATATAATATACTTAATTAAAGCTATTAATTTATATTATTATATAAGTAGCGATAGCCTTCATATCTTCGGCTACCGCTTTTTCACTTTAATCTTAAGGGCCTATAGGTTAAAGGGGTTACGATAATTAAGATAATTAAGATAATTAAGGTAAAGAGGTTAAAGTAGCAATAATACGCAACGCGCGAGGGCTATAACCTATAGAAAGAGGGAGCTCTAGAAGATAATAATAGTGGCTAGCTAGCTAGGAAAAGGAATATGTGCGAGGGGTGCCCTTTTATATATGTGGCTAACCCCTGCAAATGAGGGCTAGGGCTACGCCCAGGGCTCTCGCAGTGAAATGGGTGTGGAGGCCTGGCTCATGCACTCCTCGTATTTGCAACAGATACCTAGGTATCTCACTACCAGGTTCTGCCAGTATGTACAGTAGGTAGTAGAGCCACCGCATCTGGTCGCCCTCTGTACATACAATGGACAGTCGCCATCTTCCTGCTGGGAACTCTGGCATTAACAAAAGGCGCGCCGTCATTTACCGGTCTTTGCCCGCGGCCAACCGCGCGTTGGGAGGTCTTTGGATCACGCGCCGGTAGGGAGCTCCCAGCAACGAGGGAGGAAGTATCCGGGTACTCAGTACGAGGTATCGCTGCTAGTGGTGTGGTGGTGTGCGAGCGCACCCTCGCGATACGAGCCAGGTCTAGAGAGGATACGTACTGTACAGGCAGTACAGAGTAGTACCTAAAAACTGAGCCTTGCATCTTTGGTCTCACTCGCCCGCCGTACTCCCACCAGCGCCGTGTGTGCGCATCCTGCTCCCGCGCACCCGCCCGCTGCCTCCTCTCTCCGCAGACAATCGAGGTTCGAGACTGCCTCCCTATCCCGGGAGAGATCCGTCGACAGTTTCGCCTCTGTTTTAACCCCCTCGTGTCGTTCACGACGTGGCGAGCCTGCCTCACTCGTTCCGGCGGCTTCCACCCCATTGCTTGCCTACGCGCCCTCCCAGACAGCACCAGCTTCTGCGCAAACACGAGTGGCACCCAGTGCTCACAGTCAACTCTCTCGTCACGCATATACGGCCTCCCTCGCACAAGTCGTGGTCCATTGACCAGTCTTCAACAGTTGACCAGAGCCACCTGGGGGTGTCATTTCGAGGCGGCGGCAAACGACAACCACGGCTCTTCGAGGCCGCCTGACGAGTCTGCCCGGCTGGTGACTGTCCCTCGAGGACATCCACCACCGACCGACCTTGTCTCGGTCAACCATGGCGAACCGAATGTCCATGTTCTCGGCCACGTCCGATTCCCCGAGCAGTTCCCGGGCTGGAGGGCCTCAGACTGCCCAAGTCTCAACCACGACACTCTTGAATGCCATCCACAACATCTACCTGGCATCTCAGTCCCACCAGCTCGATGCCAGCACGAGCCTCGTAGTCAACACATGGCTTACGGCCTCGCGAGGTGGCCCAACCGTTGACGCCTCCTTGGCTGTCAGGGCCTGGGAGCACGCCCGCCGTCGCGCCGAAGACGGCTGCATCGTCTTGGGGTACGTATAGGCTGCGCCCTGGAAGTCGTAGAACTCGTTCGACTCACGCGTGTACTCGTCTAGATCACTTCATCAATCAACCCCGTCAGTGCTCGCACCTTTTCTCTCCAGCTTCCCCTTTGCCATACCGTCGACTCTCCACAAGGCCTTGGACGCCGTACAGCCCTTCGTCCGATGCATCACGCCGTACAATCCGTCCACGCCGAGGCAGGCCGCTCTCGGCGTAACGCTCTCACTTAACCTCGGTGGAAGCCTCACCGCCGCCTCCCTCGCGTTATCGCAAGGAGGCATTGATACCGTCAACGGCCTACTCAAGATTCCATCCGAGGCAGGATATCGCGCCTTTGACGTCTTTTACTATCTTCTAACCTCGGCCTCGACGCCCGCCGAGCGAGAGTTCCTCGGGCTCCGCAGCCCCTCCACCTACACATTGCTGGCTCGGTCCTCAACGTATGCCCCTCCCCCATATCTTCCCACGGCAGACGATGCGGCTTCCGCCGACGACTTTCGTCAGGCGCTCAAGGACATCGGCATCAAGGGCTCAGCTCACCGCAACTTCATCTCCACTCTCGCTGGTCTGCTGAAGCTCGGCAATACGCTCGACTACAGCATCGAGTCCGAGTCGCTGGCGGAGATATGCGAAGATGTCAGCGGGCTTCTGGGCCTTGAGCCAGAGGTGCTTGTCAGCCAATGCAGCACTGAGGATCGCTGGACCTTTGTCGGGGGGCTTTACGAGTCACTCGTCGATTGGGTCATTTTCAAAGCCAACGAGGCCGTTGCCGCGCAAATGGAACGCGTTCGATCGGGAGCCGAGTCAATTGACGGACGCCGAGTGCGGACTCCCACCTCGACCGAGGACCAGTCCGGCGACACTGTCAACATGACAGTCATCGAGATCCCCCGTACAACTTTAGGCAAGGCCTTGTCCATGCGCTCCATCTTCGATGACTCTCAAGGAATCAACGCCGAGATGATAGAGGATGGTGTCCAGGCACCGCCCGCTGGCTCCTCTGTCCTGCGCGAGATGCAGCAGGCCGTGTCAGAGGTCGCCCCGGACCTTGGCATCATGACGGGACCCGAGGGCCGAGAGCGGCAGTACGAGCTCGAAAAGCGGGAGCTGGTTCTCGAGAAGATCGCCTTTGCAGCCGAAGAGGGCGGCTTCCTCAAGAAATTGCTCTTCCCCATCCAAGGCGTGGGCATCAATCTCGGCCGTGCTGGCAGGATTGACTTGCCCGCGATGCTCGCCTCGAATCGACTATGGTATCATCTCTGCCTGCACCCTACTGACGACTCGCCTGCCCAGCTCGCCGGCCTTCCTTCTGTCACGTCGCCGTGGTCTGCCGGCACAGTATCTGGCCAACTCCGCTCATGGAGGCTTCCCGAATGGGCCAACCGTCGAAACAGGAGCCTCGACTTCACTGCTGATTTCGATGTCGACGAATTCGTCCAGCGCTACTCTGCCCTCGGCTGCAGGGACGGCAAGGACGGCATCGAAAGCTGGATGCTTGAGCGCGGCTGGAGCAATGGCGAGGTTTTTATCGGCAAGGAGCGTGTCTGGATGCGAGAGAGCGCTTGGTGGGAGGCTGAAAGCATGCTTGATCTCAAGCCCGGGACCGGCCACCCGGCCATGCTACCCCCTCACGTCAATCCTTTTGGAACAGGATTCGATACTGGATACTCGGCTGCCGGCACTGGTTCCTTCCCGTCTCACGGAATGGACAACAACATGAATGCGAGCAATGATCAGCTGCTCTACAGCCGCAACTTCAGCCAGGGCAATGTCAGCCAGATGACGCTAAATCCCAACCCTGCACCCTCCGTCGCGGCGACTGCGATGCGCAACGTCAGCAACGGAGACTATGGCCTGGGCGCCAAAGGCGATACCTACAAGGGGGACGTCTACTACAGCGAAGAAGGCGAGTTCACGGGCACAATGGACCCCGAGCTCGCCAAGAACAAGCACATTCAGACCAAAGAGGTGACTTTTGGCCGCCGTGTCTGGGTCTACATTGTCTGGGCTCTCACGTTCTGGATCCCATCACCGCTGCTTCGCTTCGTCGGCCGGATGCGGCGCCCAGACGTTCGTATGGCGTGGCGCGAGAAGCTTGTCCTGTGTTTCGTCATTCTCCTTATCAATGCTATCATCATCTTCTGGATCATTGCGTTTGGCCGGCTCCTCTGTCCCAACTTTGACAAGGCCTGGAGTCCAGCAGAGGTGACTTCCCACAAGGGCGAAGATGACTTTTGGGTCAGCATCCACGGCAAGGTCTACGATATTTCCAAGTTCTGGAAGCGACAGCACAGCGACACAGACATAAAAACCAACAAGGAGAACATGCTTCCTCTGGCAGGGCTAGACATGGATAACTACTTCCCAATTCCCCTGGGCTCGGCCTGCCAAGGCCTTGGAATCAAGGACACGACTCGGTTGATCGCGAACAACACGGCCGAGTTTACCACGGCAGTCCACACCTCGGGGTATTTCCAGCCAAACCCGGCCAGCGCTTTGCACAAGGCAGACTGGTACTGGAGCGATTTTGCACCAACCATCAAGGAATACTATCACGGGGACCTAGTCTTCAGCCAACGCCAGGTCGAGTCGGAAGGCAACGATGTGCAGCACATGTGGGCTCGGTACGGCGACAAGATTTATGATCTCACCGACTACTTTCACACTCAAGACGTATTTGTCAACACTGAAATGTACAAGTTTCTGCACGCCAAAGTCAGCGACCTCTGGAGGAACAATCCCGGCCAGGACATCAAGGAGATGCTTGACGGCGTGATCCGGGATTCTACATCTGATGCGGCCGATCACGCCAAGATCGTCAACAGTTGGCTCTGCATTCAGAGAACCTTCTACAAAGGCATGACTGATTTCCGCGAGACGGCAAGGTGCACTGTCAACAACTGGATCCTCTTGGCCTTCACCATCATGGTTTGCGCCGTTGTTCTGATCAAGTTCGTTTCGGCCTTGAGGTTCACCTCGAAACGTCGCCCGTCGCCGCAGGACAAGTTTGTCATCTGTCAGGTTCCTGCCTATACAGAAGGCGAGGACTCGTTGCGCAAGGCCTTGGACTCGCTCACGGCTTTGCAGTACGACAACAAACGAAAGCTGATTTGCGTCATCTGCGACGGCGTCATCGTCGGCCAAGGCAATGACCGACCGACTCCCAAGATTGTGCTGGACATCTTGGGCGTAGATCCTAAGGTCGACCCGCCCGCTCTCCCCTTCAAGTCTGTGGGACCAGGCAGCGCGCAGCTCAATTACGGCAAAGTCTACTCGGGTCTCTACGAGTACGAAGGCAACGTCGTCCCGTATCTGGTCGTGGTCAAGGTGGGCAAGGAATCGGAACAGTCGAAGCCGAAGCCTGGCAATCGCGGAAAGCGAGACTCTCAGATTCTGCTCATGAGCTTCCTCAACCGCGTCCATCACCGCGCTCCCATGAGCCCCCTCGAGCTCGAAATGTTCCACCAAGTCAACAACATCATTGGGGTGGATCCGGAGCTGTACGAGTATCTCTTGATGGTTGATGCCGACACCTCGGTTAGTGAAGACTCGCTCAATCGCCTCGTCTCCGCCTGCGCACACAATGCCAAGATTGCCGGCATCTGCGGAGAAACGAGCCTGGAAAACGACGAACAGTCCTGGACGACAATGATTCAGGTGTACGAGTACTTCATCTCTCATCACTTGGCAAAGGCTTTCGAGTCTCTCTTTGGTAGTGTGACCTGTCTGCCGGGATGGTGTGTATTTGCTCAGGCCCCGCGGCCCCCCCCCCCCTTTTTGGTGACTCGGGCTTGCAACTGACAGTCGCCTCCAGCTTCTCCATGTACCGACTGCGGACCGCCGACAAAGGCAAACCGCTCATCATCTCGGATGCCGTCATCAAGGACTATAGCGTTTGCGACGTCGACACGCTTCACCAAAAGAACCTGCTGTCCCTCGGCGAGGATCGTTACCTGACGACGCTCATGACCAAGTACTTCCCGTACATGGCATACAAGTTCGTGCCAGACGCCCAGTGCAAGACCGCCGCCCCCGAATCGTGGAGTGTGCTCGTGTCGCAGCGCCGGCGATGGATCAACTCGACGATTCATAACCTCGTCGAGCTTATGCGACTCAAGGAAATGTGTGGCTTTTGCTGCTTCAGCATGCGCTTTGTTGTTTTCATCGACCTCTTTGGAACAATCATTCTCCCGGCCACGTGTGTCTACCTTGGCTACCTAATCTACCGGGTTGCTTCGCGCACTGGACAGTTCCCGCTCATCTCCATCGTCATGTTGGCTGCCGTGTACGGCCTGCAGGCTCTGGTGTTTATCCTAAAGAGACAGTGGCAGCATATTGGATGGATGATCATTTACATACTCGCCTTCCCCATCTACTCGTTCGTCCTACCCATTTATTCCTTTTGGAATCAGGACAACTTCACGTGGGGCAACACCCGTGTTGTCATTGGAGAAAAGGGCAGCAAGCAGGTTGTCGCTGTCGAGGACGAGGGCTTCGATCCTCGGTCGATTCCTCTTCAGCGATGGGACGACTATGCGCTTGCCAACAACTTGCCCGGTCGCCGCGGCGGGTATCCGGAAAAGCGCGATTACGGATATGGCGACCAGTACGAGATGGACGAGATCAAGTCTGTCTACTCGGCAGCGCCGCAGGGCTCCGTCTTGACGGGCATGGGCGGGCGCAACACGTTTATGCCCCCTCAGTCCCCAGCCTTTGGCCACACGAATCGTGCTTCTACCATGAACGTCCCATACCACGATGCCGCGGCGGCGTCGATGCGCCGTCAGTCGATGATGTCCATGGGCACTGCCATTCACGACATGCACCGAACCCAGTCGCCTTACCAAGACATTCCCGCCGGTCGTCCAAGCATGATGACGACGCGCAGCATGTCCAACCTGTCTCCCGCCTTTGGAGGCCCAGCCAACCGCTCCACCTCTGCCATCGGCTTCGCGGGCGGCCATCGTCCACCCATGGGCGCCGAAGGCATGCAGTCGACGACGTCGTTTGACTTTCAGCGAGGCCACGTGAGTGCAGACGACACGGCCATTGTCGAGGCCATCCAGTCCGTCCTACGCGAGGTCGACTTGGACACGGTGACGAAGAAGCAGGTGCGCGCGCTCGTTGAGCAGCGCTTGCAAACTGAACTGGTCGGCGAGCGACGCACCTTTATGGACCGCCAGATCGACCGCGAGTTGGAGAACATGTAGGGGGACATGACGAGCGCGAACCTGTCTGGACCGTACTGGTGTACATGTACATTTGTTCTTGCTTTGACATTTTGGGATGCGGTGGCTTGGATGCTCGAGGGGGCTGAATCTCGTGCACCCAGATTTTGGATGCACCTTGCGCGACGGGCGTTGTTGGAAGCTTGGGATGTGACTTTAACTCGCATCTTGTTTAACTCGTAATGGATGGGGGAAGCAAGCAGCCTTGCCCGGGGAGGTTGAATAAGCAGCAGTCACGCATGCCGCGCGATTAGGCTGTGGTCTCTCGGTTCGCCTCGACATTCCTCTTATCTCTTATTTAACTCTTCCCTAATCTTTGACATGGTTGCTCTTATTTACGGGGTTGGCGGATACTAGCTGTGGCGTGGAAATGATATTAGGGTTCACGGAAGCAACATTAGCCTGTCTACCCGTGCTGCTGATAAGTATATAGCTTAGATAACCCTCCCCCCCCCCCCCCCTTATTTAACTCAAGCCCCACTTTAGTACTATAGTTAGCCTAGCTTAGTAGTATAGTTAGCGTAGCTTTTATAGAGGGTCGGCTTAGGTATTGTTGCAAATATAAGGAGTGTATACGCTAGGGCCCTATACTTATTTCACTGCGAGAGCCTTAGGCGTAGCCCTAGCCCTTATTTACAAGGGTTAGCTATATATATATATAAGGGCACCCCTCGCACATATATTTCTTCCTAGCTAGTTAGACACTATTATTATCTTTTAAAGCTCCCTTTTTCTATAAGTTATAGCCCTTACATGCTGCGAATTGCTACTTTAACCTCTTTACCTTAATTACCTTAATTATCTTAATTATCTTAAATATATTTAAACCCTTCCTTTAACCTATAAGCCTTTAAAGACTAAGGTAAAAAGCAGCTTAAAATACTAAAGCTATTACTACTTATATAATAATATAAATTAATAGCCTTAAGGGTATACTATATATAATATATATACTTAAGGAGAATACGACTTTATAGCTATATATCTTACTTTATAGCTATATTACCTACGGTAGAAGATTTACTATATTTATAGCTTAGTATAGTAAGATAGTTACCGCTAGTTAATTTAAACCTTAAGAAGAATATATAATAGCTTTTATAGCTTTAAGACGAGGGCGTAAGGCTATAGTAAATAGACTTTAAGGATAAGAGAATTATAAGTTATAAAGAATAAAGCTTATTATCGCCTTAAAGGTAGAAAAACTTAAGGGCTTTATTAATAGTATTATTATACTACCCCTTAAAGGCAACCTTAAGTATATAGCTTAAGAGACGAAGAATAAAATAGCTATATATAGTATTATTATAAGCATTACTCTTAAGATAAGGGAACTTATTATAGATAATAAGTAAAGTAAGGAAATAACTACTAAATAGATAATAAACTTAATTAAAGTATCCTTAATAAAGGTCTTAAAGGTTACTTTTTATATAACCTTTATAGAATTTATAGCCCTTAACTTAAAGAAGTTTATTAGTATAAAGAAGTTTATAAAGAAGCTATATTAATATTAAGATTAGCTTGTTATAGTAAAAAAAGGTCTACTAAAATTAGTCTTTATAATTATAGCCTTTAAAGGTATTTAAAAATAACGTTTTAATTAGTATAATAACTAAACTTATAATTAATAATAAGGGAATCTTATTATAAAGGACGAGCTATATAAATAGCTTATAAGAGTTATAAAAGCCGAAAAATCTAAGGCTTTAGCTAATACTACTTTTAGTAAGACTAAAAGTCTTAGTAATAATAGTAAAAGCGGTATTAAGGGCTTAAAAAAGGAGAAAAATACTAGCTTTAGTAAACTAAGTAAGAAATATAATACCTTTAAGAAGACTATTATTTTAAAGTACGGCTACTATATTAAGCTAAGGAAAGTTATATATAAAAAGCTAGACGATTAAACTAAGTACCTTAATAAGGCCCTTGAATTTTAAAAGGTATTTTAAGCCGCTAAAGTTATAACTAGCAATAAAGGGAAAACGGGCAACGCGGCTATTATAACGGCTAGTAGCGAATTTAATAGCTACTTTTTAAGCGGCGCGGTTATAAATAAACACGTTATAAATAAATATAAGCCCGTTTAAGATAAAGCTATTATAGACTTTAAATATATAACTTACTACTTTAATAACTTAAAGTAGTTTACCGATATAAAGGCCGTTAACCCCTTTTTAATAATATCGTTAAATAGCAGCCTGCTATAAGTAAAAGCTATAAGCACTATTAAAGTTATTATTAATAGCGTTATATTAAAGCTATTAAATATTAATTATATACCGGCATCCTTAGCTAACTTTATTAATAACTAATACCTTAAGAAGATAGGTATTAAGCTAAATAATATTAAGGAATAGCTATTTTATATACCTTTTAAGACTAAGGTCTATAATATTACTTAAAAGATATATATTATAACGATCTTAAATATAAAGCTAAGAAGTATATATACGACCTTAAGCTTTATAGCCTTACTATATACTTAGTAATATATAGATTATAAGACGATATATCGCCGCCTTAGCTATATAAGCTTAAAGAAGGTCCTTAAGGCGTATAATAAGGCTAGCCTTAAGATTAATAAGAAAAAGGCTAAGAGAATTTATTATAAGGCTTACTACTTAAAGAAAGCAGACGCGATAATTAGTTATAACCTAAGTATAGTAGCTTAAGCGTTCCTTATATATATATATTAAGACTTTTTATAATATAAGCTTATAAGCTATAAAGGTATTAACTATTGCCTTTATAGTAATAATATCTTTACTGGATTTTACTAAGTACTATTTTCGCTTATATAAGATTAGGCCTTCGATATAATAAAGGCTTAAAAGATATAGGTTAAGAATAGCGCTACTAGCGCCCTTATTTAAGTGCTAGCCTTTAATAATATAACGGAATTCTACGTTAAGAAAATAAAGGCTTAGTTAAAGGAGGACTACTTTATGCTATACTATAGCGCACCTTATATATCTAAGTAAAACGGTAAGGTAAAAAGAGCCGGCCGTATGCTTATAAAGTTTATAAAGGTAATATATATTAAGATAAGGCTACCGGAATTCTTTTAGCTTTAGTATATAGAGATAGCTATATATATAGCAAACCTTTTACTTATACGCGGTATAGCTTTAAAGGAGGCGCCGCTAAAAGCCTTACTTAAGGAGATTAAAGTTCTTTATATATACTTTATAAAGTATATCCGGACTTAAGGTTATATTATATATATAACTAAGCCGTAAAAGATATTAGCTAAGACGGCTAAAATAAACCTAAAGGTATAAAAAGGAAGACTTATAGGTCTTAAGGGGCTTTATAGTTATATTTATAAAGTATAGCTCCTTAACTAAAAGAGAATTATAATTATTAAGGATATATAGTTTTATAAGGCTATTTAAAAAACCTTACCCCTTAAGGAAAAAGACTATAATATTATAGTCTTTAATAAAAATATAGAGGACGCTAACCTTATAAAAAATATAATACCTTATTGCTTAAGCTAATAAGAACCTTATAATCGTTAAGATAATTCTAACTATAATAAGAACGATAAATTAAAGGGGGGTAGGCTAAGTAGCGCTTAAGATAAAAGTAACGAGCTAAGGTAATAGTAAGCTTTAAAGCTACTACTGCCTTTTAAGCAGTAATAAGCTTTATAGCCGGTGCTATTAACATCTTATTAAACCCCTTCCCCGCTAGTAATAACGATAAAGCTAAGCGATAATAATATAGATATTTTAATACTAAATACTTTAGTTTAAAGACTAAAGGTATACTTAAGAGTAAGGGTTTAAAGTAATTTAAAGACGGCCTTTATAAGTGCGAGTTACTTAAGGACTTTCTTAAAGACTTTATAGCTAAAGATACGCCTAATTTCTTATACGCTAAATACTAGTAGTAAAAGACCTATAGATTCCCCGCTTAAGGTACTATAAGCTAATAAAGTATACTAACTTAATAATTAGCTAACTTGCTAATAGACTAGTTAAGCAATAGCTGTTAAAGAAGGGCCTTAAAGGACTATATTAAGGGCTTTAACGAAAGGGCTTATTATTATAAACTAACGCTCAGACTTATTTAAGCTAGGCGTATTAATAGCCTTTAAAGTAATTTACTAAGGGAGGGATTAATTTAATAACTTAAGTAACTAAATAGTTCTCTTTATATTTAGTACGATAATCGCTACTATAAAAGGATTACTAATAACTTAAAAATAGGCCCTTAAAAGAGATAATTATAAGACTTTTTAATTGCCTATAATAAAGTAGGAAATTAATAAATTAAAGCAAAAAGATACTTAAAACCTTATTTATAGACTATTAAGGGCTTAAGTTTTTAACGGGAAATAGGTTTATCTTAAGAAGCTAGTTTAAGGTAAAAAACTTCTTATAAAGGCTTATTAAGTCGTTAAAGAGGACTAAGATCCGAAAAATAAGCTTATAAAGGAGCTTTATATAGCGGTAGCGCACTAAGCCTTATTAAAGCTATTCGTAATAATTATTATAATTTAGGACCTAAAATAAGAATAATTTAACGTTATTTATACTAATATATAAATAGAAGTATAAAAGGAGGCTTTCGTTATATAGCCTTATAAGCTTAAGGATAGTATAGGCCGGGTTTATAAGCTTAATTAAGCTTTATATAGTTATAAAAGCTTGCTTAAGTAGTAGTACGACTAAGTAAGTATAGACCTATAAGAATACGGCTTTAAGCGCTATAAGATAAATAAGTATATCCTTCGCTATAAAGTAAGCGATATACTTATAATCGTCTATATAAATAATTTTATTATAGTAGTACTTATTAAGAAAGCTATTAAGGCCGCGGCCGATATTTTAACTAGGCTATATAAGACTAAGTAGCTCGGCAAGCCTTAAGAATTCCTAGGCATTTAATTTAAATAAAATAAGGCGGTAAGAACGATTCTTATATACTAAACGAGGTTTACTAAGAAGATCCTTAAGAAATTTAGTTAGGAGGTTACTAAAGCTATAAAGGCACCGTAGCTAGTAAGACTTAAGGTTTCTTATAATTAAAAAAGTTAAGAACTTATAATAAACGCTATAAAATAGCTTCGCTAGACTAATAGCCTTAATTACTTATTAATAAGCACTTAGCTAATATTATATATACGGCGAATAAGCTCTTTAAAGCTAGTAGTAACTTAATATATAACTATAAAGCGATTATAAAGACGCTATAGCGTTATATTAAAAGCACCTTAAATTATAAGGTTGTAATAAGGGGGAAATACTTAATTAAGGACTTTAAGCTCCGTATATATATAGATACCTCTTTTATTAATAACTAAAGTACTCGTTACTTTACGGCTAGCTACGTTATATTTCTTAGCAATAGGCCTATCTTTTAAAAAAGCAAGAGGTAAACAATTATAGCGACCTTATTAATAAAAGCGGAGTTTATAAACCTTACGCTTATAAGCATAGCTACGATATAGCAATATTAGCTATTAATAAAGCTAGGCTAGCTATAGCTAAGTCTATCTATAATCTTTACGGATAGCTAAAACGCGAGGCTTATAGTACTTAATAAGAATAACTTAGCTAAGACTAAGCATATTAATATCCGTTATAAATAGATTATTTACTATACTAATAAAAGCTTCTTTTAATTAGTATAGATATAGACTAATAAAATAATCGTAGATAGCTTTATAAAGGGCCTCTTTAAAGAAAAACATAATTAATTCGTTAAGTAGCTAAGGATAAAAAAGGCGGCTAAATAGAGCTTTAAAGGGCTTTATATATAAACGAGGTATTACGTAAGCGGAATAAGTAGTTATAATTAGTTAAATTAAAAAACACTAAGGTAAGAGTAATATATAAGGGAGAGGCTATATTATAAAGCTTTATATATATACGCCTTATATATAGCTAAAAGAAGGTGTTATAAATATAAGGAGTATATATACTAAGGCCTTATACTTATTTTACTATAAGAGCCTTAAGCATAGCCCTAGCTTTTATTTATAAGGGTTAGCTATATATATATATAAAGGCACCCCTTATATATACATTCCTTCTTAACTAGTTAAATACTATTATTATTTTTTAAAGCTCTCTTTTTCTATAGGTATAAAAGTATAATAAACCTTACTTAACTAAGTATAATACCTTAACTAAGTATATTTACTTTAACTAAGTATATTACTTTAATTTACTAAATATAATACTTTAACTAATAATATAATAGTTTTACTCGGATTTAATCTTAATTAAATTTAAGTTATAATAATAATTATAAGTTAAGATTTAATTAACTTATTATAATAAATATTTAATTAAATTTAATATTTATACTTTAATAATTATTAGTTACTATTTATTAAAGGCCTACGTATACTTAGTTTAGTAGCACGTAGCTAAATAATTGTTTATTTAAAGCTAAAAAAGGAAGGGGGAAATTTCTATCTTAGCTATATAGCTTTATACTTTATAAGGGTCGCTTAAATAGCCCGTACTTAAGTTAAGTTCGGGTTAAACTTAAGCTAAGTTTAAGTAAAGTCTTATACGACTTTAGCTATATATTAACCTAACTCCGGGTTATTTACTATAATATAACTATAGCTCTTTTTATAGTATAGCTTATAATACTATCCCTTTTTTAAGCTATCGCGCACTAAGGTATATAATATTAGCGCCCCGCCCCCCCGCTTTATACTTAGCGATAATTAGTATAGTTATCCTTATTATACCTATAATTATATACTAACGCCTCCCTTAAATAACGTTATATTAAGGCATTAAATACGTTATACGCTTACCTATCCGCGCTACTACGTTATCCTTAATAGCGCTAAGGCGGTATAATATATCTCTTCCGCCTATCGCTATTATTAATACTTAAAGTATATCTTACCTTCTTATTACTTATAGTCCTTAAGTATAAATACCTTTCCTTTTTCCTTCTCCCTCTTTTCTTTTTTTTCTTTTTTTAATTACTAAGCTACTTATACGCGCGCCCCTTCTTAAAATAGCTTCGCCGCGCCGCGCCTTAATATATTTACTATAACCCCCCGCGCCCTATCTCCCGCCGTATTATAAGCGTTTACCTATCCGGCGCCCTTTAGCACGCCCGGCGACTATATATTACCGCCTTTATATTAGTTTTTGCGCCCGCTATTATCGCTTAGTAAGCGGAGCGCGATATATAGCACTACTATATAGCGCCCCCCTTACTTTATATATATCGGACGTATAGCGTCTCTTAACGCGGATACTTAGTATAAGGCTTACTAAAATTAAGCCTTGCTTTATGCCCGTAATTATTTTACTTATACCCGCGCTAGATCGCGCTATTTACTTATATATCCCCGTTTTTAAACTACGTATAATATAACGCTAACGCGATATTAATATACTAGCGATATAGTCGCTACTATAAACGTGCTTTAAGATTATATATCTTAAAAGACGTTTAAGGATTGCTATACTAACTTATATATACGTTCTTTAATCCTTTATAAATATTAGCTAAAGGGATATTACTAATAATTATTATAGTATATAAAGTTAGCTTATACTATTACTATAGCGCGCTAGGCCTAAATATACCTTAACGTTTAAGGTTAATTTATTAGTATTAGCGAGTAGTAAGTAGTTTACTTTAATTAAGTTATAGTTTCTTATATATCTTATCTATATTTACTTTATATCTTATTATATCTTATTATATCCTTTATTTATCTTATCGTTATCTATACTTAGTACGCGTTTATAGCGTATCCTTTTTATACTTATTGTTTAAAATCGTCTTAATATTTATTAAGTATAGCTTAAAACTTCTTTTAATTTTTCTTAGTTTTCTTCTTTTTCTCTACTACTTTCTTTATCCTATCTCTTACTCCTTAGCTTAGCTTACTATTATCCTTCCGCCTTACCTTTATCGTTTTTTATTATATTGCTATATCGTCCTTTAAATTCCTTTAAAGCAATTATATCCTAAAAGGTACTAATTAGCTACTATATTAAGTTAGCGTACTTATACTACTTTATTAAAACTTAGCGCTATCTCCCCTTTTTAATCTATCTTTACTAAGCTTACTTAATTTTCTTTATAACGTACTTTAGTTTATTATCTTCCTTAATTACTAGCGGTAGTTAGTAATTATTACGGAACGTAAGATATAAGCGCTCCGGCTACTTATATGTCGGTATATAAGATGCAAGCATATAGACG